>PVIY010001411.1:0-152101 GCA_004026745.1 Myrmecophaga tridactyla | reverse complement strand
TGTCAGCAAGAGACCAGCCCTACAAGAAATACTAAAAGGATTTCTTCCAGCTGAAAAAAAAAAAAAAAAAAAAAAAAAAAAAAAGACAGGAGAGGGAGGTCTGGAGGAGGGCACAGAATTGAAGACTACCACTAAGGATAATTTAAAGAATACAAAGAGTAAGAAGGAAAAGAATATATAGATCTGACAAATAAAATGAAAAAGATGGTGGAATAAAGAAATGCCTTTTCAGTAATAACTTTGAATGTTAACAGACTAAATTTACTAGTTAAAAGATACAGATTGGTAGAATGGATTAAGAAACATAATCCAGCTATATGCTGCTTACAAGAGACTCATCTTAGACACAAGGATACAAATAGATTGAAAGTGAAGGATGGAAATAGATTTTCCACACAAGTTGTAACCAAAAGAAAGCAGGAGTAGCTATACTAATATCAGACAAAATAGACTTTAAATGTAAAGACATCATAAGAGACAAAAAGATGGGTGAACCATTAGCTAATGAAGTTGAACTCCAATGTAAGGGAATAGATAGAAGCAAAGGCGATTCTCTAGTGCATCTGGAAGTAATATTACCATACTGAAAATGAATAAGATTGAAAAGGGTTATATAGACCTCCATGTCCCGCTGACTCACACTAGAAATATGAATGATTTCTTGTAAGAATTACTTCAAAGATAGGATTCTTGTATAAAGAGTGATTAAGTCCAGGTACAGGGGGAAAACTGCTATTATTATGAGCTATGTTCAAAAGGAAACCATCAGCACTACCACAGCAACAGCAGAGGTAAATAATGGGGTGAGGGATGAGAGTTAACAGGAGGTTTAGATTTCCTATTGGTTTTCTGTCTTTGGGAACAATGAAATTATCTAAAATTGAGAATGTTGATGGACTGTGGACTTTGGGCCCTCTACATGATGCCTGATGAATACAGGTGATTGAAGGACGCACTGATGGAGAAGTAGATTGGCAAACGATGGAGTATACTTATGAACAAAGGCTGTGGTGCTACAAAAAGGAAAAATGTCGTGAGGCATGCAACGATGTGAATGAACATGTGGGACATTTGGTGAGATAAAATAACTCAGAAACAAAAGAACAAGGATGGTGTGGTCACCTTTAGAAAATGCTAATAAGAAAACAGTGGCCTAGATTGTAAGCTTTTAGAGCAGACACATTAAGTCTGGAATGGTGATTATTACTTCCGGATTTTGAGAGGTTATTTTATATATATAACCTGATATTAAGAGATAAGAAGGAAACCAATCAGGTTGGGGCTAAAGTAATTCAGAACAAAGGGGTAAGGAAGGCAGTTTCTATATTTTAGAACCACACATACTCTTTGAGACCAATGGAAGAAAGCTTTATTTGATCTGGAACTGAAATTTTCTGTAGTGCATAGTCTAATTCAACCTATCTGTATAGCTCATTTGAACAACTGAAACACAGGGAGCACAGAATAAGAAAGTGGCCCTTTAATCCTGTATAGATTATTACAATGCCTGGATACATCCTAGAGTATATTAAGCAGATAATCAAAAAGTATTGGCAAAGTCCCCTGAGGGAGGGGAGAAAGACTATGGAACTATTAAACCTTACCATCAGCGAATCCCCTGATACCGTGTCAAACTTTAGGGACACCCAAATCAATAGGCCATGCCCTCAATCATGAGGCTTACTCTTGTGAAGCTTATGTAGGTAGCAGAGAAGTTTAGCTTACCTATAGGCATTCCTAAGAATTACTTCTGAAGGACCTCTGTTGTTGCTCAGATGTGGCTTCAGTCTCTCTAAGCCCAGCTCTGCAAGTGAAATCATTGCCCACCCCGCTATGTGGGCCATGACATTCAGGGTGAAAGTCTTCCTGGTGACGTGAGAGAGGACTCCCAAGGATGAATCCAGACATGGCACCATAGGATCAAGAATTCCATCCTGACCAAAAGAGGGAAAAGAAGTGTAATTAGTAAAGTATCAGTGGCAGAGAGAGTTCAAATAGAGTCGAGAGGCTACTCTGGAGGTTGCTCTTATGTAAGCTTCAGTTAGACCTTGCTACCTATCATAACCTGCCAACCCCCAACCAGGACCATTCCAGCCAATCTTAAAGAACACCTAGGGCAATATATAAGATACCACAAGGGTTCCAGGCACTAGAGTATCTTGCCAGAAACCCACAACCTCCAGATGGCTCCCTGGTCCAGATAAGTCCTGACACCCAGTGCAGCCTCTCCAGAGTATCAGATAGTTCCATCTCCCTGCCCCATATTAGTGACAGACTCTTCCAATATCAAAAATTTAGAATTGCCATAGCCCAAACAACTCCAATGAGAGGTATGGAAAAATCAAAGGTGATGGTGGAATTATATGTGGAAGATAGGATTTAACAAATGAATATGAATGCTGGAATCATTAAATTGATATCTTCCAGTCTCTAGTATTTTAGAGCAGCTAGAAGTAAAAACTTAAAATTGTGAGATTGTAATCCATGTCAAAGTCTGAAATATGTTCTATAACTAATTGTGGGTGCTGTGCTTTGAAATTTATAGCTTTTTTGTATATATGTTATTGCTCACAAAAAAGAAGGGAAAAAAGTCGATTGTGATGATAAAAAGTATTTAAGCCTTCTAGCCTCCTATATTCCAGCTAGAAGGAAAAATATGAGAGGATCCTATGGTAGCCCATGGGATCTGTCCTGTAACTATTTGTTGAAGAGTGCTTTGAAAACTACTGCTTTTTTATTCCTTTGCTTTGTATATATGTTACACTATACAATAAAAAAAGTTTTTTAAAAAAGAGTATATATGACTCTAAAATATAGACACTGTCTTCCTTTCCCCTATGTTCTAAATTACTTTAACCCTAACTTGTTTGGCTTAATTCTTATCTGTAAATGTCTGGTTTTATATATATATATAATAGCCTCTCAAAATCCAGAAATAATAATCACCATTCTGATTAATGTGTCTGCTGTAAAAGCTCACAATCTTGGCCCCCATTTTCTTATTAGCATTTTCTTAGGGTGACCATGCCATTCTCGTTCTTTTGTTTCTGGCTTATTTTGTCTCACCAAATGTCCCACATGTCAATTCACACCATTGCATGCCTCACGATTTTGTTTCTTTTTGTAGCAGCACAACCTTCGTTCATAAACATACACCATCGTTCTCCAATCTACTTCTTCATTAGTGTGTGCTTCAGCCACCTGCATTCATCTGGCATCATGTAGAGGGCCCAATGTACACGGTCCATCAACATCCTCAATTTTAGGTAATTTCATTGTTCCCAACAGACAGAAAACCAGAAAACACACCCTCGCTAAATAGGAGATCTAAACCTCCTCTTAACTCTTGTCCCTTCCTCCATTATTTACCTCTGCTGTTGCTGTGGTAGTGCGGATGTTTTCCTTTTGAACATAGCTCATAGCATGCAATAGCAGTTTTCCCCCTGTACCCTGGACTTGGACACTCTTTATACAAGAGTCATATCTTTGAAGTAATTCTTGTGAGAACTCATTCATATTTCTAGTGTTAATCAGTGGGATACGTAGGTCTATACAACCCCTTTCAATCTTGTTCACCTTCAATATGGTAATATTACTTATAGACCCACTAGAGAACCTTCACTTTTATCTATTCCCTCACATTGGAGTTCAATCACATTAGCTAACGATTCACCCATCTCTAGATTCTATGTATCTCTAAGTCCCCTATATTCTGTATTATAAGCTTCTGATTATAGCTTTATGCTTTGGGTCATAAAAGTGGAATCATACAGTATATATATCCTTTTGTGTCTGTCTAACTTCATTCAGCATTATGTTCTCAAGGCTCATCCATCTTGTCATGTGCTTCAGGATGTCATTTTGTCTTACTACTGCATAATATTCCATCGTATGTATATACCACATTTTGTTGATCCACTCGTCTGTTGATGGGCATTTGGTTTGTTTCCATTTTTTAGTGATTGTGAATAATGCTTCTATGAACATTGGTGTGCAAATGTCTGTTTGTGGTGTTGCTTTCAGCTCCTCTGGGTATATACCAAGTATTGCTATTGTTGGGTCATAGGGCAACTCCACATTTAGTTTCCTAAGGAACTGCCAAACAGTCTTCCATAGTGGCTGTGCAATTATACATTCCCACCAACAGTGCATAAATGTCCCATTTTCTCCAAAGCCTCTCCAACATTCGTAATTTCCTGTTTGTTTAATAGCAATCATTCTTATAGGTGTGAGGTGGTATCTCATTTTGGTCTTGATCTACATTTCTCTTATAGACAATGAAAACGAGCATCTCTTCATGTGCTTTTGAGCCATCTGTATTTGCTCTTCAGAAAAATGCCTATTCATATCTTTAGCCCATTTTATAATTGGGTTGTTTGTTCTTTTATTGTTGAGTTGTATGATTCTTTGTATATACAGGAAATCAAACCTTTGTCTGATATATGATTTCCAAATATTTTCTCCCATTGTGTTGGCTGCCTCTTCAACTTTTTGACAAAGTCTTTTGAAGTGCAGAAGCATTTGATTTTGAGGAGTTCCCATTTATCTATTTTTGCTTTTGTTGCTTGTGCTTTTGGTATAATGTTTAGGAAGCTACCTCCTATTACTAGGTCTTAAAGATGTTTCCCTACATTTTCTTCTAGAAGCTTTATGGTAGTAGTTCTTAATTTCATGTGTTTGATCCACTTGGAGTTAATTTTTGTGTAACGTGTAAGACAGGGATCCTCTTTCATTCTTTTGGCTATCGATATCCAGTTCTTCCATGCCCAATTTTTGAAAAGATTGTTTTGTCCCAGTTCAGAGGATTTGGGGGCCTTGTCAAAAATCAGTTGACCATAGATTTGGTAGTCTATTTCTGCACTCTCAATTTGATTCCATTGGTCAATGCTTCTATCTTTGTGCCAGTACCATGCTGTTTTGAGCACTGTGGATTTATAATAGACTTTAAAGTCAGGGAGTGTTAATCTTCCCACTTCGTTCTTCTTTTTTAGGATGCCTTAGCTATTCAGGGTCTCTTTCCCTTCCAGATGAATTTGGTAGTTAGCTTTTCCAAATTTCCAAAGTAGGTTGTTGGAATTTTGATTGGTACTGTGTTGAATCTCTAGATCAATTTGGGGAGAATTGACATCTTAACTATATTTAGCCTTCCTATCCATGAGTAGGGAATGTCTTTCCACCTATTTAGATCTCCTTTGATTTCTTTTAGCGATATTATGAAGTTTTCTGTGCACAAGTCTTTTATGTCCCTAGTTAAGTTCATTCCTAAGCACTGATTCTTTTAGTTACTGTTTGAATGGAATTTTTTCCTTAACTGACTCCTCAGCTAGGTCATTGTTTGTGTATAGACATTTTACAGATTTTTGCACATAAATTTTATATCCTGCCACCTTGCTGAATTTATTAGTTCAAGTAACTTTGCTATGGATTTCTCAGGATCTTCTAAGTATCATATCATCTGCAAATAGTGAGAGTTTTACTTCTTCCTTTCCAATTTGGATGACTTTTATTTCTTTGTCCTGCCTGATTGCTCTACCTAGAACCTCTAGCTCAATGTTGAATAATAGCGGTGACAGTGGGCATTCTTGTCTTGTACTTGATCTTAGGGGGAAAGCTTTCAGTCTCTCTCCATTGAGTACGATGCTGGCTATTGGTTTTTCATATATTCCCTTTATCATATCGAGGCAGTTTCCTTTGATTCTTATCTTTTGAAGTGTTTTTATCAGAAAAGGATGCTGAATTTTGTCGAATGCGATTTCAGCATCAATTGAGATGATCATGTGATTTTTTCCTTTTCAATTTGTTAATGTGCTGTATTACATTAATTGATTTTCTTGTGTTGAACCATCCTTAAATTCCTTGTATAAACCCCACTTGGTCATGGTGTATAGTTCTTTTAATGTGCTTTTGGATTCGATTTGCTAATATTTTATTAAGAATTTTTGCATCTATGTTCATTAGGGAGATTGGCCTGTAGCTTTCCTTTCTTTAGCATCTTTATCCAGTTTTGGTACTAAAATGATATAAGTGTCATAAAATGAGTTAGGTAGAGTTCCTTTTGCCTCAATTTTTTTGAAAAGTTTCAGCAGGATTTGTGTTAGTTCTTTCTGGAATGTTTGATAAAATTCCCCTGTGAAGCCATCTAGTCCTGGGCTTTTCTTTGTAGG
The DNA here is from genome assembly GCA_004026745.1 of Myrmecophaga tridactyla. Taxonomy (NCBI): domain Eukaryota; kingdom Metazoa; phylum Chordata; class Mammalia; order Pilosa; family Myrmecophagidae; genus Myrmecophaga; species Myrmecophaga tridactyla. Next base: position 145,937 of record PVIY010001411.1, on the reverse strand, counting down.
AAGATTTTTGATGACTGATTAAATCTCTTTACTTGTGATTGGCTTGTTGAAATCATCTATTTCTTCCTGAGTCAGTGTAGCTTGTTTGTGTGTCTCCAAGAATTTGTCCATTTAATCTAAGTTCTCTAGTTTGTTGGCATATAGTTGTTTGTAGTATCCTCTTATGATTTCTTTTATTTCTTCAGGGCCTGTGGTAATGCACCCCTTCTCATTTCTGATTTTGTTTATTTGCATCCTCTCTCTTTTTTTCTTTGTCAGTCTTGCTAGTGGCCCATCAATTTTATTGATTTTCTCAAAGAACCAACTTTTGGTTTTGTTGATTCTTTCAACTATTCTTCTGTTCTCCCATTCATTTATCTCTGCTTTAATCTTTGTTATTTCTCTTCTTCTATTTGGTTTGGGGTTAGTTTGCTGTTCTTTCTCAAGTTCTTCCAGGTGTGCTGTTAAGTCCTTGATTTTTTTTTCTTGTTTTTTAATATAGGCATTTAGGGCAATATATTTCCCTCTCAGCATGGCCTTTGCCATATCCCATAAGTTCTGATAAGTTGTAGTCTCATTTTCATTCATTTCCAGATTGCTACTGATTTCTCTAGCAATTTCTTCTTTGACCCATGGGTTGTTTAAGAGTGTGTTATTTAATCTCCATATATTTGTGAATATTCTCGTTCTTTGGTGGTTATTTGGGAGATCCAGCTTCATCCCATTTTGATCAGAGAAAGTGCTTTGAATAATTTCAATGTTTTTAAATTTATAAAGACCTGTTTTGTGCCCCAGCATATGATCTATCCTGGAGAATATTTCATGAGCACTATAGAATAATGTATATCCTGCTTTGGGGTGAAATGACTTATAAATGTCTGTTAGGTCTAATTCATATTTCCTTGTTGATCTCTCTCATTTTTGAAGGACAATTTGTCTGGGTACTGAATTCTCAGCTGGAACTCTTTCTCTTTCAGGATCTTAACTATATCATACCACTGCCTTCTCGCCTCCATGGTGCCAGTTGAGTAGTTCAAACTCAGTCTTATGTGGTTTCCCTTGTATGTAGTAGATTGTTTTTCTCTTGCACTTTCAGGATTTTCAGCTTCTTTTCAACATTTGACAGACTGATTAATATGTGTCTTAGAGTAGGCCTATTAGAATTTATTCTATTTGGAGTATGTTTGGCTTCTTTGATTTGAATATTTATGTCTTTTATAAAGGTTGGAAAGCTTTCCTCCATTATATCCTCCACTAATTTTCCTAGCCCTTTACTCTTCTTTTCTCCTTCTGGGTCACCAATGATTCTTATATTTGTGCGCTTTGTTTTGTCCATCATTTCCCTGAGAACCAAATGAAAATTTTCCATCTTTTTTTCCATTTGCTCTTTTACATGTTTGAAATCAGTTGTCCTGTCTTGTGGTTAACTTATTCTTTCTTCTGCCTCTACAAATCTGCTGTTGTGTGTCTCTAGTATATATATATATTTTTGGGGGGGAGGGGGGGGTGCGTGGTCCAGGAATTGAACCCAGGTCTCCCACATGGAAGGCGAACATTCTACCACTGAACCACCTGTGCACCCTCTAGTATATTTTTTATTTGGTCTACAACAACTTTAATATCTATGATATCAGTCATTTTTCTATTTATTCATTCACATTCCTCTTTATGCTCTTCTAGTGCCTTCTTTATGTCCTTTATGTCATTAGCCATCCCATATATTTTATTTAGTAGAGTTATATGAACATTTTTGATTATTTGTTCCAATGTCAGTGTCTCCTCTCATATTTTAATTTGGTCATTAGGGTGTGCTATATCTGTCTGCATCTTGATAAGCTTAGTGGTCTTCTGTTGCCTTCGAGGTAAGTAAATATCTTTACAGGATTACTCTGGAAGTTGATTTCTTTCAGTAGTCTAAAGCTGTGTATTTGCAGGATAGCTATGGAGCAGTATGCAGGGCGTGGGGTGGGACACAACAGTGTGGTGATGGGTTGTGGCACAGGTCTATGCCCAGGTTGGGGATGCTACACTGGTGCCTGTGAGTGTGGGGTATGGGGCATGGGGTTGCGGAAGGGCCGTGTGGGGGTGGTAGGGATGAGATGCAGCTCAGGCAGACCTTGGGGTGCAGGAGTGGTGTGCAGCATGGGGGATATGGAGGTAGGGTGTGGCGGGAGGTGGATGGGCATCTGTGCGAATGCATGGAGGCTGATATACAGGCATGATGTGGGTGGGTTGTGGAGGTTGTGGGTGTCAGGGTGTGGGGTTCAGAGCGTGAAGTTTGGGGCTCAAGGAGAAGAGGGTGCTGGTGTGTCCTTGCACAGGGGGAGAGCTCTAGGGAGGCCAGGATGTGGATGTGTGAGTGTACAGGGGCAAAGCACGGGATGTGGGGGCTGTGGGACATGGATTAGGGTGAGTGACATTGGGTGAGCAGGGCCCTGACGCTGGTGTGGAGGTGTGGGTGTGGGGGTGAGCAGGGGTGCGTCCATATGCAGGGTGGAGGCTATGTGGTACAGGCCACTTACACCCTGGAATTGCTATTCTAGTCATTTTTCTAGCTGTTTCTTGGAGCAGGGGTGAACTCCACCTGTCCTTTCTGCTATCTTTCCCAGAGGGACAGGAGGAAGGTCATCCCATTCTTTCTTGAGCCCAATCCAATCTACCATAATTGTCCTTATCTAGGTCCCAAATCTGAAGATCCATTTTCAGTTCTAAAGGACTCCCATTAGACAGCGTTGATGATTCTCTTTTCTTTTTCTCCTGCTCTCAGTACCACTGCTTCTCATACCTATCAATGCTTGCTGATGGGAATGCCCCCACACTCAGCATTTGGGTTTCTTTTCTCTCTTTTATACATACTCAGTGCTGTTTGTCTTATGGCTTTAAATACCACAGATATGCTGACCGTTCACAAATTTACACCCTTAGTCCTTCCTCTTTGAACTCTAGATTCCCATATCCAATGGTCTTCTGAGAATGGCCCCTTGGACTTTGTGTTAGGTTGAATTATATATGCCAACAAACATGTTCCTGATTTTAATCGTCATTCCTGTTGGTGTGAATTCGTTGTAAGTAGGATCTCTTGTGAAAATATGGCCCAAATGAATGAGGATGGGTCTTGATCAAGATTACTGGAAGCTTTACAAGGAGAAGTCAGAAGTTGGCAGGAACCTGAAAGAGAAAAGAGAGGACATTGGCTTGTGAGATACAAGCCGAGGAACCCCAAGGATTGCTGGCAAGTCAATACCAGGACACTACAGATTTTCGAAAGAAATCATGGTCTTGTCAACGCCTTGACTTTGAATTTTAGCCTCTGATACCATTAGCCAATAAAGTCCTGTTGTTCAAAATGGATAAGTTTGTGGTATTTCTGATAGCAACTCAGATATACTAAGATTGTTTTCTACTATTTTGAACTTGGTATGTCCAAAACTAATTCTTTTCTGGCCTGCTGTATCTACAGTCTTCTCCATGTCATGAATGGAAACCTCACCCTTCCAATTACTCAGGCCAGTCTTCCAGGAGTCATCCTTGATTCCTTTTCCATAATCACAACCAATTTATGAACAAATTCCATTGTTCTGCCTTCAAAATAAATCCAGAACCCCCTTTCTCCTCATGCACAGCTTTTTCCCTGGTTCTATACACCAAGATTTCATGCTTGGCTTATTGCAGTGATCTTCTAAGTAGACTCCCTGCTTTTGCATCTGCCACTTTGACTTATTTGCCATACAGTAGTCAGAGTGAGTGTGCTGGCTTGAAAAAATGTATGTACCCTAGAAAAGCCATGTTTTCACACTAATCCCATTTTGTAAAGGCAGCAATTTCTTCTAATCCCTTTTCAATACTGTATGCTTGAAATTGTAATAACATCATCTCCCTGGAGATGTGACTCAATGAAGAGTGGTTAAGCTGGATCCATTCGGGTAGATCTTGATTAGTTTACTGGAATCCTATAAAAGAGGAAACATTTTAGAGAATGGGAGAGATTCTGAGAGAGCAGAGAATGACACAGACACGAGAAGCAGAGAGTCCATCAGCCAGCGACCTTTGGTGGTGAAGCAGGAAAATGCCTCCCGGGGAGCTTCATGAAACAGGAACCCAGGAGAGAAAGCTAGCAGTTGACTCCATGTTTGCCACATGCTTTTCCAGATGAGAGAAAACCCTGACCCTATTCACCATTTGCCTTTCCACTTGAGAGAGAAACCCTGAACTTCATCGGCCTTCTTGAACCAAGGTACCTTTCCCTGGATGCCTTAGATTGGACATTTCTATAGACTTGCTTTAATTTGGACATTTTCTTGGCCTTAAAACTGTAAATTAACAACTTATTAAATTCCCGTTTTTAAAAGCCATTCCATTTCTGGTATATTGCATTCTGGCAGCTAGCAAACTAGAACAGTGAGCCTCTTAAAATGTAAGTCAGAGCTGGCAAAACCGATGCCTTCTCATCTCACCTAGAGTGACACTAAAAGAGCTCTCTGTGGCTTACAAGGCCCTATATCGTTTGACCCTGCTAACCCTCTGACATTATGTCTTAACACACTTCCCTCCCTCACTCCTGCCACACTCATGTCCTGGCTATTCCCTGAACATGCTAAATGATTCCATCTCAGGTCTTTGCATTTGCCATTCTATCTGCCTGGAATGCTCTTTGCCTGTATATCTTTCTGGCTCTTTTCCTCACCTGCTCCTATGGCCTTGTTGAGCAGGACTTCCCTAGATGCCCAAACTAAAATTCCACCACTCTCCAGCCCCCTGTACATCCTAATTCCACTCTTTGACTGAATTTTCTCATTAGCATCTGTCAATGCCTGTCCTACTATATATTTTACCTACCTATCTGGTTTATTTTCTCTCTCCTCTATGAGAATGTAAGCTCCATGAAGTCAGGGATGTTCTCTTGCTTTGTTTATTGCTATACCCTACTCCTTGGCACAAACTGGAGCCTGCCAAGGTCTAGCTGGGAAAACAGAAACCACTCTGCATATTTCAAAGCAGATAGGAATTTAATACAGGGCCTTAGGTATTTACAAAATGGTTGAAAAAGGCTGAAGAAGTGAAAGTTAGAGGGCTTAAAGGGTGCCTATCAGAAATCAGGAAACAGCTGTATCCTGCTCTGGTCTGTAATGTGAGGAAAGTACTGGAAGCCACTGTTGCAGCTGCAGAAACCCCAGATGAGGACCTGATCTTCTTTCTGTTTAGATTCCATGCACATCCTTTCACTAGCGGGACTTCAACTGGACCCTACTGCAAGGCATGCTGGGAAATGTGGTTCCAGTCTTCCAGATCCTTTCATTAAATGGGGTGGGTATGGTGCTGGAAGCCAGCAGACAGTATTCAACAAAAACTTGTTAAATGTGATAAGAAAGATTAGAATTAACAGTACAGTGTATCATTCATACATTTGTAGTATGGCAAGTCCTTTGGGAACAAATCTCCCTTTGACAATGTTCAGCTGGATCCAGAGTAGAGAAAGGAAGAGTCTGCTATTTCTCTATGTTGGGTCAGTGGAAGAGGAAGAACTGGGGCTGCCCAGGAATAGATGGGCCTTGTTGGACTCACTCCTGACCATGGAGGATCTACATTTTTGCATGCTCTATGAGATGCAAAATTCTGTCTTTGAGATGCAAAATTCTGCTGACAAACGAACATTTGAACATTTGAGCAATGACGTGGGTCCTCTGATTGCTAGTCATGACACCACTTAACTGCTTCACTGCCTATCTCTTGAAGAGTGGTGTTTATTTGTGTAACCACTTGAGCAGTATATTGGACTTTTCATCATTTTACTGAAATAAGTAGAAAACTAAAAAAAATGAAAGTGTTATTAATCTTGAGATAGCATTTTTCATCTATCACATTAGCAAAGATGAAACAGGATAACACACTGTGGGAGACAGTTATTCTCACGTGCTGCTGGTGGGAGTATTGGTCAACCTCCATGGTGGGCACCTTTGCAATGTTTATTAAAATTGCTAATACATTTGACCTAGGGACCTTTTAAGTCCACCTCTAAGAGTTTATCAAGTATACTCACTATTTTAGTTTGCCAGGCTGCTATCACAAGTACCACACAGTGGGTTGGCTTAAACAATAGGAATTTATCTTTTCATAGTTTCATAGGCCAGAAGGATAATATCCAGATACCTGCAAGATTTGCTTTCTTCCCCTAGACGATATATAGCACTCTGCTGCTGGCTGCGAGTGATCCTTGGCATTCCTTGACATTCCTATCACATGGTAATGTCCTCTCATTTCTCTTCTGGGTTCCTGCTGACTTCCTGTTTTCAGCTCCTCCCTGGGGCTTTATCTTCATAAATTCTCCAGTGATCAGATTAAGGTCTTGTTCAGTGGGGCCACACCTCGAGTAAAAATAACATCTTCAAGAATTCCTCCTTACAATGGGTTCACATCCTCAGGGATGGATTAAGATTAAGAAGAAGCCTAAATAGGGTACGTACTCAATCTATCACATTCATGCCTGTGTGTGTCAATCTACATGCAAGTTTTTCATCCAAACATTATTTGAAAGATTAGAAATAACCAAAATGTGCTTTCACAGGGGAGTGATTAATTGAATGATGGTACATTCATCCAATGCTATACATTGTCTCTATTGAAAAGACCAAGGAAGCTCTTTCCATATTGATATAGAGCCACTTCTAAGATAAAAATGAAAATTGCAAAATGCAGACCATTGGTATTTGCACAGGGAATCCCTAAAATATGCAAGATACAAGAAGTACTGATTGCTTCTGCAGAAGGAAACTGGGAGGCTGGGGTCAGGGTGGGAGGGAGACTTTTCTCCATACACCCATGCTAAAGTGTAGATCTCAAAAGACGGAGTATGATTAAGATCTTGATGGAAATCCTTAAGGAGACTGCAAATCTCTCTCTCTCTTTTAACTTTGTATTGAAGTATATCATACACACAGAGAAGTGCACATATCATATGTGAACAGCTCATGAAGTTTTCACACCCTGAACTCAGTCATGCAACAAGCACCCAGATCAAGAATTAAAACATGACTGGCCTTCAGAATCTCCCCTCAGGCCACTTTTCAATTCCCAGCCCTACCCTCAAGTCACCATTCTCCCAACTTCAGACAGCACCAATCACTTTTGCCTGTTTTAAACATTTTATATAAATCGAATCATACAGAATGCATTGTTTTGTGTCTGCCTTCTGAGAGTCTCAAAGCTTTGGCCTTAATCAGATGCCTTGTTGGCTTTAAGTAGGCTGACTATCTGTCCTGGTTTGCCTGGGACTGAGGGGGTACCTGGGACAATGAACTTCCAGTTTTAAAGCTGAGACAGTCCTGGGCAAACCGGGGGCCAGCTACTTAATGTAAGGCTTAAGCCAGCTGACTATGTGTTCCAGGGTAAAGGAAAGGAATCACTTCAAGGTTGGAAATGCAATTTGAACAAGTGTGTCTCACGAGTGTACTTAGGAATTCTAGAGCTGGCCTCAGCTTCCTGAGAATGTGGGGCTAATTTGTGTTTTGATATCTGACTTGTGTCAACGTAGACATTTCTAGGAAAGGTTAGTGTAAGAAATAATGGGCCTGTCTCTCCAGGGACGTCACCAGGCTGGTCCCTGATCTTGCCTTGTGCTTTGGGCTTGGGGTGGGAGGAGGTTGGAGACTTCTCCTGGCACAGGCAGAAGAGCCAGGCAGCCCAGGGGGCCCTGCCTCACCCCGCCAGATATTCCGGGGAAGGAATCAGGATTCGGGACACCTTCTTTTGCTTCTACTACTTTGCATCTTGGGCACAACTGTTTCTGCTGATGCAGCATGCCGTGGCGTTCAGACTCTTCATTGGAGCTTTCCTGTCTTATTTTGCAGACTCTTCTCCTTTCTTCTGAAAATAGGAAGCAAATTTAGAATGGGTCTAATCTAGGAGAAGAATAGACTAAGCAAAGTAATTAAATGGCATGAATCTTGTAAAGCAGCTTCCAAATGAGGAAACAGTAAGAAAAATTTAAATGAGAGGTAACTAGTAACAGAAAGGGAAAATTAGAGCAAGGTTTTTTTTTTTTTCCCTGATGGGATCTATCAGAATTAAATTGTTTTTCTAGTTTTTTGTCATTGCAACATAAGAAAATGATTAGATGTGTTTTAAGCCATGTTCGAGTGAGGTTTGAGGTATGTTAAAATAGAGACATTGTGGTATATGTGAAGTTTTTTGGGGGGAGTACACTGGGGTGGGGGTGCCTCCTGGAGATGGAGCAGCTGACCCTGGGGTTGAGCGAAGACCTCTGATCAGGAGGGCCAAACCACGTGTCCCAACATCAGACAGAGGAGAGGGCACTGCTTTCTAATATGGGCTCTTAGTGGGTTAAATTGTGTCCTCAAAATGAGATCCTGGAATCCTAACTCCCGGTACCTGTGAATGTGATCTTATTTGGAAACAGTACGTCTGATCTTATTTGGAAAGAGTACATCAGCAAAGATGTTAAAATGAGAGCCTACTGGATTTGGATGGGTCCTAAATCCAATGACTGGTGTCCTTACAATGAGGGGGATATTTGGGTATTGAGACACACAGGCAGAGGGAAGAGGGCCAGTGAAGATGCCGGCAAGAGAGTGGCACTGGGTGGATTCTCCTGCAGAACCTCCAGAAGGAACCAACCTTGGTTTCAGACGTGCGTCCTCTTGACCTGGGAGAGAATGAACCTCTGTTGTTGTCAGCCATGCAGCTTGTGGCCCATTGCTATGGTAGGCCTGGGAAGCTAAGACCCAACTCAAAATTGGTTTGCATGGTGGGGGCCATGAACCGATGTCAAGCACCTCTCGCAAAAGTCCATTGTACCAGCAAGGATTTATGTATTTAATGATTGGTCTTCCTTCTCCCAGGTAAGCCAGGAGAGGCCAGCTTAGTTACCAGCCAAGAGGAAGGGGCCAGTGAGTCGGCTGATTGACTCAGGACCCTTCTTACAGAACACCCAGACTTGGGGAGTCCGGGAATTAAAAAGGGAAAAGGAAACACCTTTTAGTGGAATATGGTAGCTCCACAAGCCTTCTCATAAACCTGACACACCCCTAACGTAACCCCGAGCTTCCATTAACCATCTAGGTTCTGGGTTCCAGCTGACTCATGGGCTGTGGCCGTGGTAGGTGCCACATTTTTTGTTTGTTTGTTTTGCATGGGCAGACACCGGGAATTGAACCCGGGTCTCCGGCATGGCAGGTGAGAACTCTGCCACTGAGCCACCGTCACCCACTCATGCAAGCTTGTGCTTACATTTTTAAATCCTCAAGTTTGTGCTTACATTGTAAAATGAAATCTTCAGCTTCCATGGAATAACACAGCTTGGTAAATTATGTGGGGCTATGAATATGTGTGTTATTAAAGATCAGCAGTTATGCCCAAATAGTGGAAAATAATGGAAGTAAAAATCCTTTATAATAAAAGCCTCAGACTGATGTTTAAAGCGATGGAAATTACTTTCTCCTTATTTTTTGAGCATTTTATGCCAAACCACACGGGGTTCCAGTGAAGGCATTCTCTTTTCCTTTAAGTGGGTGGAACAAAAAGATGGTCTGTGGTGAGGTAATATTAATGTTTAGTTTTTCAGTAGTTGGTATTTAGTATTATATTTAGTATTTTAGTATTCTCAGTTATAATTTCTAATAAAAAAAGTTCTGACTGATGGAATAGGAGAAAAAATAAAGCAAATGTGTTAAAAGCGCGTTGAGTTTTCTCCAGCCTCCTCTCTGGCTTTATTAGTCTTGTGTCTTGAAGAGTGTGGGAAGGGCCTCGATGCCCGTGGACAGTGGGCACCGTACCCCTGTCCTTCACACGCCGTGGGCTGCATTTAACTTTCTAGTCCTGCCTCATATGGGTTACAACATGGGTTATGGTTATAAGTCAATGAGTTTCATCTTTAATGACTGCATCAGAACGTATATGATCAATGCTTCTAACTTTTCAGGTAGGCATTGGGCAAACTACACTTTAAAAAAACTATTTATTTTGAGATCCTTTCAAACTTATGGGACAGTTGTAAAAATAATACAAACCCCGAGCGGTGCAATGGTGGTTCAGTGGCAGAGTTCTCGCCTGCCTAGCCGGAGACCGGGTTCGATTCCCGGAGACTGCCGTTGCCAAAAAATAACAACAACAACAACAACAACAATAATAATACAAGCCCTATACAGAGGACTTCAACATACCCCTCCCTTTCCCAGATACCCAGATCCGCCAACTTTTAATATTTTTCCACATTTGCCTTACTATTCTATGTACATACATATGTATGTATGCATCTATCTATTTGCCCTCTTAATATTTGAGAGCAAGTTGCACACATCGTACTTTTTGAACACATAAAAATACTTCCTTGTACATTTCCCACAAACAAGGATATTCACTTATATAATCATCTTAAGCGCAGTTGCCAAGTTCAGGAAATTTAACATTGATATAAAACTTACAGTCTATATCCCAATTTTTCCCTATGTCCCAATAACGTCCTTTTGAGCCCTTCCTCCTCTGTTCTTAGATCTTATCCAGTATCATGTATTGCTTTTAATTTTCATTATAGGGAAACTACATTTTTGTTTTAGTGATATTTGCATTTTGTGAAAACACTTTCAGAATCACCTAATTTCACTTCCTTCCTCCCTTCCTTCCTTTCCCCATTGTTCTCTCCTTCCTTCCCTTTTCCTTTCTTCTTTCCCTCTTCCTTCCCCCCTACCTCCCTCCTTACCTCCCTTACTTTTTTCTTCCTCACTTATTGAACATCTACTAGATGTTGGACCAAAAGCCTAAAATGAATAAACTCAATTCCCTTAAAAAATATTTTCACCACCTCTCTTTGTCTGTAAGACTCACTAGCCTGTGAGTGCTTAGGTTGAATGTGTCAAGAGCGGTGTGTAAACAGATGGCTGAGGCCAGCGTGCAGGATGCACAGCAGATGTGTGTGCAGAGCTCCATGAGAGACCATGTCAAGAGATGACAAAGTGGACTTGGCAGGAAAGGCAGGGGCTGGTCCCCAAATAATGCTACGTGGGGTATAAGAACACCCAGTCCTGGCACCCACCTGGAGATGGCAAAGTGAATGAAAGCCCAGGTGGGTCGGAGTTTGCCAGGTGAGGCTGGTAGTATGGAGGGGTGACAGAAGAGAGGGGACAGGACAGTCGGAGTGTTTTTATGAGCCCAGTGGAGGGCTGGGCCCATTCTAGGGCTACGTCGGGAATGTCGGGACAGACATCAGGGGGCCCCAGGGGGTGAGTGGAAGCATAGACATGCTGTTTAAGAAAGGCTAGCCCTAGACATGGGCTTGAATTCCAGGATGAAGTGCAGGAAGAACAAAGAAAATGGGCAAAAGCAAGAAGGCACCAGTCAGGAGGCTGTGGTACAAAGAGCAGCTTCTGCAGAGAGTTGGAGAATGAAGCTGATGGTGGGGCAGGACCTAGAGCATGGGCCCCAGAAACAAGACCCAGTGACAGGAGCTGAGGATGTGGCAGACCACAGGCTCTTTATCCTTTATCCTTTCAGTACAGCACTCGCTGCCCCCGGTTCTTAAGAAACCCAGCATCCTTCTAGAGTGTGCAGGTGAAATGCAGGATGTCCAGTTAACTCGGTACCTCAGATAAGAAGCTTTTTTTTTTTTTTTTTTTGGTATTAGTGTGTCCAAAATACTACAAAGGACATACTTTTGTTAAAAAAAATTCTTCGTTGTTTCTCTGGAATTCAAATTTAACTGGGCATCCTGTATTTCCATTTGCTGAATCTGGCGTCTTTAGGCTCTTTCAACAATAAAGGGACTTGGATGCAGGTAAGACATTTAGACTTGCTCTGTGGACCTTGGACAGGCAGCAGAGGCATTTTCACTAGGGTTTAAGCGAGCAGATGACAAAGCTTCTCTGGTGACATTAAAAGGGCTCGTGTGTGTGAGTGTGTGTGAGAGATGGGTTAGCATCTGACTTGGTCCACACTCAGCACCCACCATGTGCCAGTGATGTGGGAGCTGCATGTCTTTTTCACCACCATGACAAAGGCAGAGAAGGCCAGGGGACCAAGGTGGGCTGAGGCGCAGGACTGGCCACTCTAATGGCCTGTTCCACTGTAATAGACCAATCAACAGTGGCTGAGCTCAGGGTTGAGACATGGGGAAACAGAGGGAAATGAAAAGCCACATGGTAAACAGCCTGGATAAAGAGAAAGATGGTGTGGTAGTTAGATTCAGTTGTCAACTTGGCCAGGTGAAGGCACCTAGTTTTGTTGCTGTGGACATGAGCCAATGGTACATGAACCTCATCTGTTGCTCATTACATCCGCAGTCGGCTAGGAGGCATGCCTGCTGTAATGAATGATGTTTGATTTAACTGGCTGGTGCTTAAATGAGAGAGCACAACGTAGCACAGCCCAAGCAGCTCAGCATACCTCATCTTGGCACTCGCAGCTCAGCCCAGGCCTTTGGAGGTGCAGAAAGAAATCACCCCAGGGAAAGTTGTTGGAACCCAGAGGCCTGGAAGAAGGCCAGCAGAGATTACCCTGAGCCTTCCCACGTAAGAAAGAACCTCAGATGAAAGTTAGCTGCCTTTCCTCTGAAGAACTAACAAAATAAATCCCCTTTTATTAAAAGTCAATCCGTCTCTGGTGTGTTGCATTCCGGCAGCAAGCAAACTAGAACAGATGGAGAATAGTGTATATTAATGCAACATACCTCAAATGGGAGAATGTTGAATGCTCAAAAATTTTAGTTATTGATTGAATATAAAATATTCTAAAACTTTTCTCTCCACATTTCTTGAAACATTCCTGTACTATTCTTTACGTATAGGTGGTTTGATTTAAAAACATACAAATACATTTATAGAGTTATTTATGTGGTTACTGCTTTCCATGTTTTTTCCTCTATCTAGTGTACATTTTCCTTTTTGTGAAGGCAGGGGCATATGCTATAATATTAGTTATTACCTTTCTGTATTTGCTCTTTCTATATATATCTTAGTTTCCCAGAGCTTCCCTAATGAGGCAATGCAAACAGCAGGAATTTATTGGTTGACAATTCTGGGGGGCAGACGTCCATATGAAGATGTCAGCAGGGTTTTGCTTCCCCTGAAGCCGCAGTTTTCCTTGGCTTGTGGCATGACTCAGTCTCTGCCTCCATCACAAGGCTACCTCCTCTGTTTGTCTCCAAACTTCCTCTCCTTGTAAGGACACCAGTCATGGGATTAGTACCTACCTGGATCCAGCTTGTCTTAACTAATAACATCATCAAAGATCTTACTTCTAAATAGGGCCACATTCACAGGTCAGGGGTTAGAACTGGAATGTTTCATCGGGGAGCCCAGTTCAATGCATAATAGCATATGAACACTTGGAAAGACAGACAGTTTTCATCATGTGGAAGATCGGGTGTTTACTATTGTTCAAAGTGGATGCAGAATCTACTTGAGTGGGTCTAAGACAAAAGGATTCAAACTGGAATATTCGTTGGCTTAAAGAATTTCCTGGAGGAAACACAAGCAGCCAGGAGAAACACTTGAAGATACTTAAGGACTTTTCTAACAGAATCCCTGGGCCACTGTTAGCCATCTCTAGCCCTCTAACATTTCAGATCCTTCTGCATAGCTTTCCCAGGGATGACTTTCTCCCCTGTGCTACTAGTCACCTCTTGTGTCTACCTTCCTGGGGGAGCCCCAACTTGGCTAAACTCAGATCAACACAGGATCTGGCCAGAAGGGTGTCTGGGAAATGTCTTAGCTTTCAGCTGCTGCAGTACAGGAAAACCTGCTGGGAGGAGGTTGGAGTGGATATGGAATGAGTCAACCTGCAGTAAATATCAGCACCTACCTTTTAGCCACTCAACCTCACACACACCTTTCCTGCATTCCAACTTCCTAGCAACAGCACACTCCTACTCACGGTGATGCAACCAGCCCCCATGGAATAGAACATTCTCTCACCCAGTGGTCTTTCGACCAATGGACTCAGCAGTCACTGCTCCCATCTCTGGAGTGTGCTCCTTCCTCCCCTAATTTGCCAGTAATCCTCAGGGATGGCATGAAAAACATTCATGGCTGGTATGACAAGAGCTGCAAATGTGTTTGTCTGCCTGAGCTGCTGCTGTAACTATCACAAACTTGTTTTGATTTGGGAGGAGTTTGTTGGCTAAGGATTTTAAGACTAGAAGAAGTCCAACATCAAGGCATCAACAAGGCAATGCCTTTTCTCCAAAAACTGTAGCCTTCTGGTGCTGGCTGTCAACTCTCCTTGGGGCTCCTTGGCTTGTATCTCTGCTTCTTGTCACGTGGTGATGTCCTCTCCTTTCTCTCTTCAGTGACTTCCACATTCTAATTACAAGTCTTCCAGCAATCCAGATTTAGACCCACCCTCATTCAGTTGGGTCACACCTTACATAAAAATAACCTCCTCGAGGGGTCCTGTTTTCAGTGTGCTCACACCCACGGTAATGGAATTAGGACAAAGAACGTTTTTCTTTGTTGGGATTCATAATTCGCTCTACCACACCCAAATCAGAACAACTGGCTGCAGAGCTGGAGCAAAGCTCTGGAGCTCCTCTGCGCCTTAATCCTTCACCAGCTGAATTACAGTGAGGTTTGAGGTATTGGTGGAGGGCCTGGGGTGGCTCAGGTGGCGGGGTAGATCTTGGTGGCTCTGGAAAGTGGTCTAGAGGTATTTCCATGTTTTAGTAACTTCACACATATTTACACCCATTGGCAAGAGCTCTGTGTCTGCTCTTCAGAATGGCCCAAGGGGGAGCTTCTTTCCTGGGGGCAAAAGTGATACTTTTAAAAGTCTGTTATTATGGAGGTTTTCAAACATACACAAAAGTAGAAACATTCGTATAATAAGCTTTGTATACCCATCACTAGTGTCAACAATTATAGATATTCTATTGTTTTATTCCCTGAGGTGGGTTAAATTATGTGCTCCCATTTAGATGCATTCTTAGTCCTAATTCAAATCCCTGTGGCTGTGACCCATTAATGGGACTTTTTGAAGATAGTTTTAGTTACGATGTGGCCCAAACAAATGTAGTTGGGTCTTAATCTGGGTTACTGGTGCCCTTTATAAGCAGAAGAAATTCAGATACTGTGAGAGGAACCACAGCGAGGAGCTGGAAGCTGGAGGTCAAAAGAATCTGGAAGAGAAAAGAGAGGGTGTGGTCAAGTGATGAGAAAACCAAGGAACCCAAGGATGGCTGGCCACCTAGAATGCTATGGGCCCCAGGAGGCAGCTAGACTTCTGGCTGGTGTCAATTGTGAGCCAATAAATTCCTGTTGTTTAAGACAACCCGTTGTGTGGTATTCGTCATAACAACATGGCAAACTAAGATGCCCCGTTCTTTTTTTTTTTCTGTAAGTACTTTAAAACAAATCCCAGATAACATGTTGTTGTACACGTAAATACTTCAGTATGTATATCTAACCAATAAGGATATGAAAAAAAATCCGTAATGCTAACAACTGGTGATAATTTGAGTAATGTCTTCCTTCTGGGGACTGGTTCCTGATGCTGACCAGATCCTCACTGACATTTAGGGTCAATGAGGCCATAAGTGCTGATCTTTGAGGGTTGAGTGTGTTTTGCAGATGGCAGAATCCACTCTAGCCAGTTTAAATTCAGGTTATCAGCCAGTATGCAGAGCCAGTACGTGGAGCCAAGACCTACTGCTCCACAGCAACAGAAGTGCAGCTGGAGGAAATGCCAGTTGCCTAGGCCCTGCTCTTGGGCCTGTGAGAGCCAGGAGCAGACTTTGAGCTCCACTCTAGCTGCCAAGTCTCACCCTCCTGGACACACTTCCCCTTCATCTTGTCACATCTACCTCCTTGCTTGGTGAGCATTCCGCTCACAGTGGAGATGGCGTGCTGAAAGAGGAAGGGCTTTTGAGGAGCCAGTCTACACTATCAGCCACATGCACGTGGGTTCCTTCCAGCTTTCATAGAGAAAGCCAAGCCACAGTGGTCCCCTGATTATGTTTTCAGCTATATATGTATATTTAAGAATACTGTGAGTGCCTTCTTAGCACAGGTCTTAATCGTAGAAGGAGATTTCCTTTGGAAAAAAAAAATTAGGTAGCTTAAATGGCACTTGGAATGTAGATTAAAGCGGTGCTACAATGCTATATCCAGGGTCTTCCAACTCAGAAATTACTGTGGACTATTTCAAGGAGCCCATCTAGAGTATCTAAAAGGAGGATTTTATTAGAAATGAGACTTCTTGCCAAACAGAACAGAAAAAGATCCTACTAAAGCAAGAAAGCTTTTGTTCCTAATTCCAAATTACTTTCTTTATCTCCATAATTATAAGTTCCCATTTTCTTTATAATTAAAAATTTTAATACTACATAATTCTAGTGATTTACTTATTATCATAGAGAATTGTTTCTATGGTTTTGCATGGCTCACCTCATTTTTGTGTCTAGATACCTCCAGGATTTATTTATTCTGTGAAAAATCTCTCTCCTATTGAAAGGTCGTCATATGAAGTTGCCATTGAAATGGCACACGTTTTGTGTCTTTGTTTCATAGACATATATCTGCCTGCAGACCTTCCTTCTAGAAACTGATCCACAATCCATTCTGAGCAATACTGGGGTGAGGGGAGGGTTGTCACATGATCCCATTTGTTAGATGCTAGAATGCAATATACCAGAAATGGAATGGCTTAAAAAAATAAAGGATTTAATAAGTTGCTAGTTTACAATTTTAAGGGAATGAAAATGTCCCAATTAAGGCAAGTCTACAAAAATGTCCAAATTAAGACACCAAGAAGAGATTACCTTCACTCAAGAAAGGCCGATGAAGTTCATGGTTTCTCTCTCAACTGGAAAGACACATAGTGAACATAGCAAAGTCTTCTAGCTTCCTCTCCAGGCCTCTTGCTTGATGAAGCTCCCTCAGGGGCGTTCTCCTTCATCTCCAAAGGTTGCTGGCTGGTGGACTCTGGTAGTTCTCATGGCTATCTTGACATTCTCAAGCTTTCTCCAAAATGCTTCCTTTTTTAAAGGTGTCCAGTAAACTAATCAAAACCCAGTGGAATGGGTGGAGTTACACCTCCCTCTAATGAAAGGTTTATACCTACAATTGGGTGAGTCATATCTCCATGGAGATAACCTAATCTAGTTTCCAACCTACATTGTTGAATAAGTATTAAAAGAATGGTTGCTCCCACAAGATTGATTTAGGATTAAAACATGGCTTTTCTAGGGTACATAAATCCTTTCAAACTGGCCACCACCTAACCCCACAGGGTGTGTGACACACGACCTGTGCTGGCCAACCCAGGTCTTCTCAGGGTTTGGTATGGATGTTGGAAGAGAGGGGGTTTTTGTTCTTCTTGCTGGAGGTTGTTAACTTTAAACAGTATGAGCCTAGAGTTGCTGCTGGCCATCTTTGCTCACAAGTGGAGAGAGCTTCTCTGAGAGGAATGTGACAGAGGGGACAGCAGACCCAAAAGATGAAGAGGTTAGGGTCCCGATGATGTCATCTGCATCGGGATCCAGCTATGCCTGAACCCAAAACCACACCTTGGGCTTCTCAATTATGTGAACCAATGAATCATGTCCAGTTTTTTCTGTACTTAAGTTTGTCTGTTTTTTTTAATTGTTTAAACTTTTTCTTTTGGTAGAATTATAGGTTCACATGCACTTGCAAGAAATAATAGAGATCCCATGCCCTTTATAACCAGTTTCTCTGAATGACAACATCTTGCCAAATCATTGTACAATATAATACAATATGATATGAGTACTATACAATTTTTTGTACAAATTACAGTGCAAAACAATATAGCGGCCAGTATGTTGACATTGACATAATCCACTAACGATATTCAGACTTCCCTGGTTTTACGTGTTTTCACATGTGTGGGTACATGCGACTTTATTTCTAAGCATGCTTTCACTGAGGTCAGTGTATCTACATCAAGGCACAAGGTTTCCTTGTGTTGGCATCCCATACCCTCTTCCCTCTCATCCTCTCCATCCCCTGCCACACGTAACCCCTGGAAACACCAATTTGTTCTCCATTTCTATAATTTTGTCATTTGAAGAATGTTAAATAGAAGTATATAACATATAACCTTTTTTGGATTGGCTTTTTCATTAAGCTTTCGGATTGGCTTTTTCATTAAGCTTAACTTTCTGGAGAGTCCTGCAATTTGTTGCTTGTATCAATAGCTCTTTTTCTAAGTTGCTCAGTAATATTCCATGGTATACCACATGTGCCACAGTTTAAAAAATTGTTGGCTTTATTTCTGTCAGTCTATTTCTGGATTCTCTATTCTGTTCCAGTGATCTATATGTATGTCCTTTGGTTAATATCACACTGTCTTGATTACTATAGCTACATATTAAGCTTTGATATAGGGTAGAGTGATACCTGCTACTTTCTCCTTATTTTTCTGGATGATTTCAGTTCTTTTAGGGCTTGTGGCTTTCCATTATAAA
Source organism: Myrmecophaga tridactyla (assembly GCA_004026745.1). Lineage (NCBI taxonomy): Eukaryota > Metazoa > Chordata > Mammalia > Pilosa > Myrmecophagidae > Myrmecophaga > Myrmecophaga tridactyla. Next base: position 127,531 of record PVIY010001411.1, on the reverse strand, counting down.
TTTAAGAATATGCTTTTCTATGTCTATAACAAATCTTGCTGGGACTTTACTATGATTGTATCAGATTTATAGATGAATTTAGGGAGAAATAACATCTTTACTATGCTGGGTCTTACATCCTATGAACAATTCCTCCACTTATTTAGGCATTCTTTGATTTTAAAACTTGTTTGGAACTCTATTTTTGTCACTTGCAATAGAAAACCTCCTTAGCAATACAAATAGCTTTAAAATGTGTTTATGAATATATACATGCTATATTTTACTTATTCAAATGAATTAGACCAAGGGAAAATAAAATGTAAGTGCTATTCTGGGCGGGCCATGGTGGCTCAGCAGGCAGAGTGCTCACCTGCCATGCCAGAGGACCCGGGTTTGATTCCCGGTGCCTGCCAATGTTAAAAAAAAAAAAAAAATGTAAGTGCTATTCTGTTGCTGTCTTTTTAAATATTGAAAAGCTACCCTATTTAGCAAATACATTTGTATAATTTAATGCTATTCATTTGGTAAGTATCTTATAATCAAGTCAGCAAAACTTTGGTTTATCAGAGAGTTTCAAATTCTACTGAACAATCTTTTTAAAAATAAAAATCATAGCCAACCAATAAAAGAGAAGCTTGCACATCATCAACCCATGCTGCTGGTGCCACAGTTTAACAATTTGTTCGTTGAGGGACATCTGGGGATTTGCATACAGCATGACTCTTGTTTCCTTTCTATGGGTTCAGGAGGATGCCTGTCTTAGTTTCTTGGCTGCCATCACAAATATCGCAAAATGGGTGAGCCTCGACAACAGGGATTTATTGGCTTATTGTTTAAGCAAAATAGGAATGTTGGCAAGGTAGTGTTTTCTCCTCAAAGACTGCTACAGTCCTTGGGTCTTTGGATTTTCTTTCACATGGCAATGCTCTCTCCTTTCTCTTCTGGGTTCCTTGACTTCTAGCTTCTGCTCCTCTGAGAGGCTTTTTCTCGATAAAGCTTCCAGTAGTAGAATTAAGGCCCACCTTCACTCAGTGGGGCCATAGCTTAACTAAAAATAATATCTTCAAAAGGTCCTATTTACAATGGGTTCACACCCTGAGGAATGGATGAAGATGTGGAACACATCTTTTTCTGGGGTCCAGAATTCAACCTACCACAGTGCATGCAATGAAGTGGGCCAGCATTTGGTTGGCACATCCAATGAGTTGCGGTTCACCCATGAAGCGCTCTCTGCTACTGCCGTCCAAGGTGAGCTCAGGCAGCATGGTGAAGTAAACGCAATTGTCTTGTGGGCTCTTTTTAGATCTTGCAATAAAAAGCCTATAATGTATTAGGGTCATATGGTGAAGCAATACCATGTCCCTCTTCTGTTTGCCTCTTCTGTGCTCTGGTTGTGTAACCAGTGCCCTGCTGGCCATGATGCCAGCTGAGACTTGTTCCAGGTTCTGGAGTCGCGCTGCTCAAAGAATTTAGACCACGAGAGGGCCAGTAGGAATAAGTAGTAAAGTTTATTAAAGAGGAGTGAGAGCACACGTTAAAGAGGCTAACACAGATGTGCCCAAGGGAGGGACATGCATGGAGTGCAGTGGTCTAGCCTGTTTTATGGAAAAGTTTTGCTGGTGGCCGATTTCCATAGTAATCTTTGGATGGCAGGTGTCTTTGTTCTAGGAGGAGATAGCTATCAGAATTTGCAGTTTGTTGTTACATACCTAAAATTTGTCTTTGGGCAGATATTTAACAATTTTTATGACCCTATGGTTCCCATTATTAACTAAGAATTTGCTTTGGGTACATGATTTTACAAGCTTTTATGGTTTGGGGAGGTTTCGGGGACTTTAGGGAAAATCTTAGTCCCAGGAAGTTTGCAGCTGAAGATTGTAGTTTGCATAAATTCCTTTGGAGCTAGATAAAAAGCTAGGGACTTGCAGTTGTGTGTTAATTCTTTCAGAGCTGAATAGGAAACCAGAGACTTGCAGTTGTCCATTTTATCCTGCTTCAATTGGACTAGTCATTTTAAAGCTTTTTTTGAATTTTAAGTTTCTATGACATTTTTTTCTCTTCTTCCTTCCTCATTTCCAAATTCTTTTCCCCACTTTCAGTTTCTTTTTCCCTGTTTCCTCCTGCTAAGACTGGTTGAGGGATGAATGAAGTAGGGAGAGAAAAAGGAATATAGTAAGGGGGAGAAAATGAAATAGTAGAACTGAAAATTAACATCAGGAAGAACTATCATTGCTATTCAATGTATAGAATGTCCCTGGAAGAACCCACAGTGACCTGGTAACAATTGGTTCCTTTGGAGATGAAGGTGGGGGATGGGAGCGCAGTGTTCACTGTACTTATGATTGAATTTTTTAAACTTGTGGTGGGTTACCTAATTTAAAAAATCTCTGCATATCTCTCTTCTGCCTCTTTCTCAGCAAAAGTGAGTGTTTAACCTCTGAACCAGCAGAGGAGAGGAAGAGTATGAAGAAAATATTATCAATTTAATAGAAAGTAAGAAAAATATAAATTAAACTAAATGGAAGAAATAACCAAGTATATCTTTAATCACAGTAAATGTAAATGGATTAAATACATCCAGTAAAATACAGAAATTTTCATTTGGAATGAGGAAAAAAATCTAGTCTCATAAAAGAGACACCTAAAACATAATAACCAAGAAATATTGACAGTAAGGTTATATACAACTTTTTTCTAATATTAACAAAAAATGTGGCATAGTAGCATAAATTTCAGATAGAGAAGTCTCTGTGGGGAAAAACATGAAAGGGTTAAAAAGGGTTATTACTTGATGATAAAAGGAATAATTTACCAGGAGGATATAATAGTCTTAAAACTATATAACCTAGCAACTCATCTTAAGCATATGTAAAGCCAAAATTTACAAAGATTGGGGCAGTTTTTAGCAAGTTCTTCCAGACTTGGACAGATCAGTCAGATAAGTTTTTAGTAAAGATATAAAATATCTGAAGACCAAAGTTAAAAACTGGAACTAGAGCATATTGTTAGAATACTGTGTCATACAGGTAATAATTATTAGCATCTATTGAACGCTTACCAGGTGCTAAGCAGTGTTCTAAGTACTTTACATGATTAACTCATTTTAACTCAGAACACAACGAGGAAACTGCAGCAGAGAGAAATGGAATAATTTACTCAGGATACTCAGCTTGAAAGGGGATCTGTACTCCCATCTTTGACTCTAGACCCAAGCTCTTATCTGCTCTAGACCCAAGCTCTTATCTGCTATACAAGGGGTTAGCATACTTTTTCTTTTGCAGACCTTGTGATCTCTGCCACAGCTGCTCTCTGCAGTTGAACTGCAAAAACAGCCATAGAAAATGTGTAAATGGATGGACTATGTTCCAATAAAACAATTTACAAAAACATGTGACTGACTATATGTGACCCCTGGGCAGTAGTTTGCCAACTCCCATATTTGACTGAATTGTTAGTTGCACAGTTTTTTTTAGCACATATAGGACAGTTACAAAAATTGAGCACACGGGTGGACCTTGGTGGCTCAGCAGGCAGAGTTCTCACCTGCCATGCCAGAGACCTGGGTTCAATTCCTAGTGCCTGCCCATGCAAAAACAAAAAACAAAAAACAAACAAACCAAAAAACCGAGCACATGCCAGACCACAATGAAGTACTGCAGAAACATCAAAGAATCGATATCATGGACCCCACATTTTCTGACCACAATGTGGCTGTATATTAGTGTGGGTATACTATAACTAAGAAAATCCTATACATTTAGAAAGTAAAAGCCCATTTCCAAGAAAATCCATGTGCTTGGTGGGTTGAATTGTGTACCCCCGTTTAGACATGTTAGCATTTTGATGGGTGTGGACCCATTGCAGACAGGATCCCTTCAAGATGTTACTTCAGGGGCTCCGCTGAATTAGGTTGGACTTTAATCCGGATTGCAGAGTCTTGTATAAGCAGAGTGAAAGTCAGAGAGAGAGAAGCCTTGGTGAGCAGCCAGAAGCTGGAAGTTGGAACCCAGAAGAGAAAGGAGAAGACTTTCCAGGTGGCAGAAAAGTCAAGGAACCCCAAAGATTGCAACCCAGCCAGAAGATACTGACCCCTGGAGGAAGCCCCTGAAACTGTGAGCCAATAAATTGTTGTTAAGCCAATTCATTGTACGTAGTTTTAATCTGCATTTCCTTAATGATTAATAATGCTGAACATCTTTTCATTTGTGTACTTGTGATTTTTATATTTTCTTTGTGAAGGACTTATTCTAATCTTTTGGCCATTTTTAAACGGGGATGCTTATTTCTAATCTACAGAAGCATTATAAAAATAAAATGGCTGTTGTTTTGCAGTATTAGTAAGCAGAATAGCTTATCAGAGCAAAGAATGCAAGAGAGCACATTTGTCTGCTACTGGCAAGCGTGTGGTAGGCTGGAGCCCCTTGTCCTCTGGGAGGGCAATGGGCTGTCCCCTGGAAGACACTATGAGAATGGCCCCCTTCTCAAATGAGGGACAGAGCAAGGAACAGAGTTCTAAGAAATAGGATGCAATAGGAGGGTCCTAGCTAATCACCCTTTGAAAATGCCTAGGAGAAAAAAGTGTTGGTATTTAAAGACTGCCTGCCCCAGAGAGGGCAAAGCCATTTCACAATAGTTTCAGTCAAGTAAGGACTCTGTGCCTCCATCTACCTTTACTTCTCTGACCTCAGAGAGAACAGAAAGAGCAGCTAGCAAGGGGGTGAGGAGGTGATCCTAAGATAGAAGAAGTAGGACAGCAGAGTCTCCCTGCAACCCAGTTTGGGGAGAGAACAGAGTGACACAGTGTTGGTCACTTAAAACGATGGCAAGATGTACGTGGGTGTGTTCAGCTTGGTGGCATCTAGAAAACTTTGGACCCACCCAAACAGGGACACGTTTGATGAATATTCCCGTTGAATACATCTCTAAAGAAAAAATCAGAAAGCTTTTCATGGGGGAAAAAAAAGCACTTTGCAAAAAAAAAAAACAAAACTGCAAAAAGTTGCATTTTTGTTACATCTTACAAGTTGCGCCTGCTGGTTGTATTTTATAAACATTTGCAATGCATGTATTTTAAAAGGCTCTCCCTGGGCCCAAGTGAGAGTTAGGATTCCCAAGTAGCAAGGCAGAAGTCATAGGAGCCCTTTGCTTCAGCTCCGGATGGGTCTGGCTTGCTAGCTTCACTCTCTGAAGAAACGCGTTAAGAAGGGACGACAGATTTCGCTCTGTCACACTCGCGTCAGTGCCATCTACTTTCCCGGGTGGGAACGGTGAAACCGTTGATCAGTACTTTTTGATGAGAGTATTTCCTGCGATCTCACGGGTTTAAGTAATGTAACCTGAGCTGTAATTTTAGGCAAGAGGAAACGCAGTTGACAGCCTTGCTGATGGGGCTTTGCCAGCCTGGCGGGCGGTGCGCTCAGGGGCGCGGAACTGCGCTGGGTGCCCGGGCCCGGTGCGCTGGGTCCCGGCCGCGCTCGGTGCGCGCTCGGATGGCGGCGCCCAGATCCTGCGACACCCACGTGCGCTCAGCCCCCGCGCTTCCTGCCAGCGGATTCCTCCCAGAGCCTTAATTATTTATCCTTGGGGAGAATTTGACAGAAGTGGTCACGACTCGGCAGATTAACCCTATGCTGGGCGGGCTGCATTTCCGTAACAAACTCCCAACACACCGCGCCTGGAGTGGCGGCTGAGTGTCCAAGTGACACACGTTGGCCATTAAAATGACGAAGAGCGGGGTCTCATTATTTAAAAATCGGATGAGCGTCTCTAGGTGAAATTAAAATAGATTCAATCCGTATACTAACGTGAATTTGGGAATGATAAAAGCCGAAACGTTTCCTGGACTGGTTTGCACAATGATAAAAGCTGTGGCACTTCAAGGCGGTTGTGATGCAGCCATGAGGAAAAGGAATCAAATATTCCCAATGAAATATGGCCTTATTTGGCGGCCATGGGTTGGTGTTAAGTAATGATTAGAAAAGGCAGCATGGGCACAAAATTGGCTTTTTAAAAAAATTGCTGCCCTCTACCAAAATGAGGCTAGTATACCAAATTCATGTCAGCTTTCCTTGAAGTATAAGGATCAAACAGTTCGAATTTCTTGCGACCAATTTAACTATTTTGCATTCTTTCATGTGCATGCGTGTTTTAATGAGGCAGTTAATAAACCATTTCAACAATGATTTAAAAACATAAGGAAAATTGTTTTGTGAATGTATTTTAAAATGTGTGTGTGATTTAACAGTGTTAGAAATAGCTATATATGTTATTTGTAATTAAACACGCACACACCCACACACACTTTCATTTTGATCCTGAGGTTAATTTGTTGGTTTGGTTAAGAAGATAATTAGCAATGTATTAAGATAAGTATAATTTGTATAAAATTCAATAGGTATAAATAGAATACGAAAATCCCCACAACTTCCCTTGCCTGCCCTCTTCATCTACATTTAAGTTAGATTTCTATTGAATGGAAAATTTCATCCTTTCCTCTTTTATGACTTTTCTTTTGCTCATTCATAATGTGAGGGGACTTTAAAACTTCTCATTTTATGAAAATCTTTCAATGAAGACAATGGGTCATTTTCTAAAGTGTGGATAAAAACATTTTAAATGTCTTTAAGTATATTTTGTACACACACACACACACACAACATTTTAAATTAAAATGCCTAATTCTAAAAGGCTAATAATTAGTTAACTCTGAGTTTCCAATACTCGCCCTGGCCTAGTCTTCCCAAAATTGTCCCGATTCTTTGCGGGTGCACAGAAAAACTTCAATGATTCAAGAAATCGTTAAAAAAAAAAAAGGGGGTAAAGCATTAGGTCAGGTTTTTTTTGTTGTTGTTTTTTAATTATGTATTAGAAGATAATTAGGAATGTTTTACATTCAAAAAATGCTTCTCTGGGATTGGTTAAAATTTTATTTATAGGACTTTTAGAAAATTACCTGAAACACTTCATCATGGAGAGGGAGAGGACTTTCCAGTCCTCATGGGAGCAGGTAGCTTAACAGCTTCTTTCATATGCAAAGGACGAAACCTATCTAAGCATGACCAGTCAGGTCTTTCTCCCCAAGAAGATGCCACAGTGAGATGTAAGGTAGGTCAGGGGGAAGATAATTAAAAATTATTAGGATGACTAAGAAGATAATACCAGAAAGGCAGAATATAAGGAATGGAATGTGAGAATTTCATGTACAAGTTCACAGAGGCTCAAGCATCCTCTTTGCCCTGTTTGTCCTCCTTCCAGGAATATTTGTGCAGATGTATCTGTACCCCGTGGCCTTTAGGAACATGCAATGCTCATATTAAAAATAATTTAGGAGAATATTCATGAGAATATTCATGTGATAGAACTAAGCGAATACATTTTCAAGGCACAACCATTTTCAAAGGACCATGAAGAGATAGATTTCCTTTTGAGGACTCCTATGGGCAAAAGAATTATATTACTTTTACTTGAAATTTCATAATGATGGACTAACTGAGGTGGCATAAAGTAGCTGCTAAGCATGAAGGTTGAACATATTGGTGGATAGAAGTAAACAGTTGACAAGACTGTAGAGGCAGGAAGGATGACGAGGCATACCGTGGGTCTTAGGATACAATTTCAGCTTTGGCTTCTTTGGACATAAAGGAGCCTGAAGCCCTACAGGTATCTCAAAGAAGAGTTCCTGAGATGCTCACTCCCTAGGGTCCTTTGCTCTTTCCCAGGGCTGAGCCAGCATAGAACATTAGGCAGGCTGTTCACTACACAAGGACAGTCCAGCTGGAATCCCTTTATTGCTATCTGTTCAGCTATTTCCAGATAATTAGAGGGGAAGTGCAGGAAAAAGTAGGACTATACCATCTTGCTCCAGAACAAGATATCCTGATAGACATTTTTAAAAACCTGGATTATTTATTTCAGTAATACATGCCCCATACTTCTTTGCATTTAGCAAGTTGCGTTTTCTCTAAGCAAAAATACCTCTAAGAAATAATTGGATTCCAGGGCCCATATTTATACTCCAAGTAAGCCATGGGGCCAGGAAGGCATCACCCAGGAAACCTCTATGGAGAGGACAGACGGTGCAGGGATCAGAAGCTGGTGTTCCCCATTTTCTCATGAAAATAGTTAGAAAGGCTTTATTTTTCACCTTTCAAGCAGAAAAGGAAGTTCATATAGATATGCTCCCCACTTGCTGCTGTTTTATTTTAAACGTTTTCCTTCCCCTGTTAGCAGTTTTTATTTTGACGGTAGCAGCCCATATACTGAGAGGTCAGCTTTCAATAACTTTCATTAGTTAGAGGGAGAGAGGACTGAAATAATTGAACTCACAGCCCGTGACGAGCACTGGGCCAGTTTAAACCAGGCAGGGTAACTCAGAAGGGGATTTACTGTACCAACAGAGGAAAAGATGTCACATAAATGAGCATAGACAGAGTCACCTGTAGATTCAGCCCGCAATCAGCAGGGTCTCAGAGAGGAGCAGAAGAAGATGGCAGGTGAGATCCTGCGGAGCACAAAGGCCATGCTCTCATGACCACAGGGGGCTATGGTCAAGGGCCCAGCTGGGCAGGTACCTGCTAGGTTGCCCAGCAACAGATGCCAGCCACGATGCCACTGATGTTAGAATTTCAGAACTGACTTGCTGATCAAGCGAAGGGTCGTATGAGAAGAGCAGTGCCTGCTTCTGACTTGGCTCTACAGTGAGGGGTCAAAGCAGCAGCAGTTCAGGGGCAATGCTGAGGGAGGACTTGAGGGGCAGATGTCAAGCAGGCTGAGATGGCCCCCCATCCCCCAGAAACATGCTCGAGTCCTAACACCCGGCCCTGTGGGTGTGAACTCATTTGTAAATAGAATCTCTGCAGAGCCTATTAATATGAGGCCAAACGGAACAAGGGCAGGCTTTAATCCAACATGGCTGGAGCTCTCATTAGTGGAGGGAGTTGGACCCCAGTAGGAGGAGAAAGAGGGGAGAGAGATGGCCCTGCGGCGGGGATAGAGAGGGAGTTACAGCCTGCTGCAAGCCACCACCAGCGTGCTCCAGACAGAAGGAATGTGTGATCCTGCCGACTCCTTGGTTGTGGACTTCTATCCTCCTAAATGGGGAGATGATGATTTCCCATCATGTCGGCCCTGACAGTATGAGGCAGCGGCTCAGGAGCAGGCTGGGTCCTTCGCACCTGCTGCTTCCACTCTGACGTCAGGGAGCAGGGGAAGGTGATAGACGTGGGGTTTGTGATGCCGCTTGGCCTGGCTTGTCATGTGCTCCCTGGATAGAAATGACAAGGAGCACATTTAGGAAGTCAGGTCCATCTGTTTTGGGGATGATGCCTCCTTTAGCCTCAAAGCCAACCTGTGAGAGAAGGAAGCCCTGTTCTCACTTTCTTTTGAGGGGGCAGCCAAGACATGACTGCTGTCTGTGATTGTCCATCCAGCAAATGGTGGGACACCTGAGCACCCATCCCACCTGTTTACCCATCCTACCTGCGCACCCATCCTACCTGCACACCCATCCTACCTGTGCATCCATCCTACCTGCGCACCCATCCTACGTATTTACCCAACCTACCTGCTCACCCATCCTCTGGGCAATAATGACTCAGGGAAGAGATACTGAAAGAAAGAGATAATCTACCTAAACCCTCACTGAGCATTGTCTCAATGCTTTTGTGTTCTATTTTGCAGGAGAGGTCCTGAGCCTTCATTCTGAGCTTATTGATTCAAAATGCAGAGAAGTCCAGCCTGGGTAGTTCACAAAAGTGACAGACAGCATGGATTAAAAGGGAAGGAGAAAAGGAAAGGCTGCTCTATACAGATATCCTAAATGATGAAAAGTGAAGTCTGCCTGCAGTGGGAAGATTAGAACCATTCTTCCATGATAATGTATGCATGTAAGTTACTCTGGCATCAGAAGAAGCTTTGAGTATGTTCTGTATACTGTTACAGGAGGTAGTTGTGGTAGTTAGGTTCAGGTGTCAACTTGGCCAGGTGAAGGTGCCTAGTTCTGTTGCTGTGGATATGAGCCGATGGATGTAAATCTCATCTGTCGCTGATTACATCTTCACCTGCTGCAATGAATGATGTTTGATTTAATTGGCTGGTGCTTAAATGAGAGAGCTCAACATAGCACAGCCCAAGCAGCTCAGCATACCTCATCTCAGCACACCTCATCTCAGCACTCCCAGCTCAGCCCAGGCCTTTGGAGATGCAGGAAGGAATCACCCTGGGGAAAGTTGTTGGAACCCAGAGGCCTGGAGAGATCGCCCTGTGCCTTCCCATGTAAGAAAGAACCTCAGTTGAAAGTTAGCTGCCTTTCCTCTGAAGAACTATACGTTTTTAACTAAATAAATCCCCTTTTATTAAAAGCGAGTCTGTCTCTGGTGTATTGCATTCTGGCAGCGTTGGTAAACTAAAACAATAGTTAATTGTCTAATATTTATTAGAAAGATTTGTACTCTCAAAAGGAAAAGGGAAAATAGATGAACCCATTTTTCATGCCTGAAACATTTTCTCCAATTATATCTTTATTTTGGGTAAATGAATAAAATGTGTCCATTTCCCCTGCTGAAAATATGATAAATCAATGATGACTTCATAGTAGTAGGTCCCAGGGAACCTCATAAGAATGTAATGTTTGCAAGTTGTTATGAGAATATGGATTCTACTCCAGTAGAAGATTTGCCTACAGAGGCTGAAAGAATGAAATGGCCCAATATCAGTTCTTTTGGGGAAGTACCTCTTGCCAGTCTATAATAATCTTGGTCAAGACATATGGTTTGGGTGGAACTGACCTAGCACTGTGCAAAGTGTCTCCCCCTCTAGCCACAGTGGGGGTTTTGGGGGAAGATGGGATTTTAGCTGGAAAATCCTAACTTTTCTTGGGTAATGCTGATTATAAGAACCACAGTGGTCCAGAGCCTAAGGGGAACATCTGCACTGCACGGAGAGGATCTGCCTGAGAGTGAGGCCAAGAAAGGCAAGAAAAAGAAAGATATGGAGTAAGAGACACAATGGTGATGATGTCACTAGAACACCTGGATCCAGCCTTACCTGATATCCCTCACTCCACTTTGGATTTCCCAGTGTCGCGAGCCAGCACAATTCCTAGTAAAACAAAACACTTATTTGAAATGGGTTTCTGTAACCTAACTGAAGAAATCCTGATGAAACCTGTTGGTATAAAATAAAGGCTTTGTGCCAGAAAGGGCTGACTTCTCAGGTGATTGCCCTTAAGTCAGTTGTGTTTATTATCAGGTGAAACACACATGGACACCTCTCATAAAGACCCTAGACCATTCTTAATAGCAGCTTGGGTGGCTAATGAGAATGGTGTCGGCTCTGATAACCAGCTCTCGGCAGGGTCCCAGCAGTGGGAAGTGGCCCCTTAAACTCTTGCTGTGTAGAATCCTTCATTTGGAAGATATGACCCCCGCTTTAGGAGAGACGTTTTCCTCTGATGAAATTCTGCCTCAGTGTCGTGGTGTGAGCCATTGCTTCTTGAGATCTTACCGATAACCTTTCTCACGTGGTCTCCCTTGTGTTTCAGCTACTGAGAAGAGGAGCAGGAGAACGTATGAGGAGACCCCACAAAGAGGTCCTTGAAACACTGCAGGAGGAGCTGGGGGAAGGATCGGAGCTAGTGAGCTGCCTGACGACCAATGTCTACAGGTGGGAAACCGCCTTCGTGAGAAATTTCTTCCTTTAAAATTCTACCTTCTGGGGCTGCAAGGGTACTTCAGTGGTAGAATTCTCACCTGCCAGGCAGGTGACCCAGGTTCGATTCCTAGTCCATGCACTTCCCAAAAAACACAAACAAGTAAAGCAAAGAACAACAACAACAAATTCAACAAAAAGGTGCTCCAATAACGGGATACTCACATGGAAAAAGAACGAAGTGTGACTGTGCCAAACAGCATACCGGAGAACAAAAAGAAACCCAAAAACCTCTGCCTTCTAAGGGGGGGTGGAAAAGTTTTAGTAATGGGCAGTGGTGATAGTGGCACAACATTGTGAAACTAACACCAATATATTTTATATACTTGAAAGTGGTTAAAATGGGAAATTTCATGTTGTATGCATGCTACTATAATTAAAAAACACATGTAGAATTGTACAACGCAAAGAGTGAGCCCTAATATTAACTATGGACTTCAGGTGATAATGCAACTGCAATAGTATTAGTGTATCAATTGTAATAAAGGTGCTACATTAATGCTAAATATTAATAATAGGGAAAACTGCATGTGTGGGGAGGATATCTAGGAGCACTGTACTTTTTGCATGATTTTTCTGTAAACCTACAGCAGCTCTAAACAGTAAAAATTAAAACAAAAAGACTCTGCCTTCTAGAAGTTCTCCTTTTCCACACTCATCTAACATGAGCTGTGTTGGTGGAGTTCATTTTGGCCATGAATTGTATGGGGTACAATCAATTTCCAGAGTTTTCTCTGAACGTCACTCATATTTCTCCATGGAGAAATGTCCCCCTTAGAGATATATAAAATAGATATCATTTCAATCAATTAATAACTGTCTACCACATTTGCCTGGCATAGAATAGAGGTTGGTAAGCTTTTCTTAAAGGGCCAGATAGTAAACATTTTAGATATATAGGCTGTACAGTTAGAGCTCTGACTACTCAACTCTGCTCTTATAGCTTGAAAGCAGCCACAGAAAATACGTAAGAAAATGAGCGTGGCTGTGTGCCAATAAAACCCTGTTCATGGACACTGACATTTGAATTCCATGTAATTTTCATGTGTCCTGAAATATCCTTCTTTAATGTAAAAAAAAAAAAAAAGATGGCTAAATGTAATGTGGTATCCTGGATGGGATCCTGGAACATTAAGTAAAAACTAAGGAGATCTGAATATAGACCTTAATTAAAAATAATGGTTATCAATTATAAACAATAGTGAATATTTCATTTATTGTAACATTGAACTATTATTAAATTAACATTAGCATTATTTTTATTATTAACTAATAATAATATAAATGGTTCATTAATTGTAATAAATGTACCACACTAACATGAGATATTAATAACAGGGGAAACTGGATGTAGGGTTTATGGGAACTTCCTCTATTATCTTTGCAATTTTTCTGTAAATCTAAAGCTGTTCTAAAAAGAACATTTAGTGAAAACAACAACAATGGCATTCTAGTTTGTTGATGTACTAAAACAGACGGTAGGCTTCATCTGGCCTGAGGCCTATAGTTTGCCAACACTTGGAACAAAGAATGAAATAGACTTTTATATCTGACAATATGACAGATTAGGAGCTCTCCCTGACTTTCTCAGAGAAAATAGCTAAAAACTCCCACCAATAATGTTAAATTCTCAAATTGATTTGTGGTCTGGAAGCGCAATAAGGAATAATTCAGACAAAAACTAAGTGGGAGCAGAAACAAGGTGGCCACTGAAACCAGCTCTCCGCTTGAGGGCATTTGCTGGGCCAGGTGTGCTTGAGCTTCAGTTTTCATAGCCTCACAGAGGGCCCAGGAGACTAAGATAAGGGTCTGCCTAATAGGAGATCCTCTCCCCTAAGCTGGGACCCCAAAAGTCGGCTCCCTCAGTGCATGTGGAGACTGCAAAGATAATTGCCTGTATTCCCTTGGGTGTAGGAAAGAAAACTCCTTGTGTGGTTTAAATGGAAGCCAGTGTTCATAGGGACATTGAGCTTGAAGCCATACTGTTTGGGTGGCTCTACGAGGCTGGAATTTATTTTTCCATGGTTCCAAATCGATGGTGTGCCCAGGCAACTTGTGGGGATAAATTCACATCCTCTCTGGAGGAGTTCACCCTCATTCTAAGCATCAAAATATTCTCATGGTTTGAAGTGAGAGAAAATGTGAGCAGATCACAGTTACAAATCATTTAACACATAAAGCAACAAGGTACCTTCAGTAAGAATCAGAAGCAACAATAGTCAACAGAAATAGGTCCCCAAAGGCTTCAAATATGGAATTTTCTGACACAGAATATAGAATAACTATAATTAATATCTTTAAGGAAATATTTAAAGAATTTTGAGAATAGAATAATGAACAAGAAATTATAAAGAATGATCAAAAGGAATTGAAAGAACCAAATAGAATTTATAGGAGTGAAAAATATAATTATTGAAATTAAGTAATCATTGGATGTGTCCAGCCACAAATTAGGCACAGTTAAAGAAAGAATTAGAGATTTGGAAAATAGAAATGATGAGTTTATTCATAATGTGTGAGAGCATAAAGAGATAAATAATATGAAAAAGATTATAATTAGACATATTACACTGTAATACAGTGTTCTCAAACTTGAGCATGTATCACAAGGAAGGCATGTTAAAATATAAATTGCTGGTTTCCAGCCCTAGAGTTTCTGATTTGGGAGGTAAGGGGTGGGGCCAAAAATTTGCATTTCTTTTAAGTTCCCAGTGATGCTAATGCTGCTGGTCTGGGAACTACATTTTGGGAACAAGTACTGTAGTGCCTAAACGCATATCTTCTGGAGCCCTACTGTATTGTTTCAAATCCATTTATACATTTGTATTCTGTAAAACCTTGAAATGTTCCTTAACTTCTCTGCACTCCATCTGTAAAATAAGGACACTAACAGTCCCTCTCTCAAAGGATTGATGTAAGCCTATGTGAATTAATACACATAGAGTGCTGACATATAGTGAGAATTCTAAAAGTGTTAGCTGTTATATATTTTATTCTTTCCCTAACATCCCAAGTCACAGAATTTCAGAGCCGTCTGAAAGTCAAATTAGGGATAGGGCAGTGCTACCCATTCTCTGAGATATAATGGGGCCTGTTGTATTACAGTGTGTAAGACTGACAGTGGGAAAGACTTTTCTTGATTGTGAGAGTTGAATTGTATAGTATTTTTAAAGAAATTTGCTTTTGTTTACATGAAATATTGTATATGTTGTGTTAATTTCTAATGACATGATTTCAAATAGTTTGCTTTAATATATAGGTTAGGGCTATTTGTAATTAGTAGCATGCATTGAATATAAGCAATTTATATATTAAATTTCTTGGAAGAAGCCATTCTCTTAGAGTGGATTATCCTGGAGCCAGCTTCTACTTGCTCCTAGCAATTGTGCACATATCTTCCCAATTCCACCTTCGGTAATGTCATGTTGCTAATTTAAAATCAGCATGGTGGAAGTATTTACACCATAGAAATTGGCACATGCTACAAATAAGGACTCTCTCCTCAGTTTCTGCTCTGAGAGTTACTTGTTAAACATTTACCAGCATGGTTTAACATGTGAAATATTGTTCATACTTAATTTGAGGAAGAAGTCCTTTTTAAGCTTCAGAGATATCCATCCTTTTATAAGTTCTCATTTGTTTTAAATTGCTGAAATCTGCTTCATTCTTACTTTAAAAAATCATTTTTACTAAAATCAAAATTATATATGCAGTTATCTTTAAGAAACAAATAGTTCTATAATGCTTTCCATGAAAAACTGGGATGCCCCTGATCCCTTCTTTTACCCATTTTCCACTCTAGGAAGTCTTCAGTTCTTGTTTCTTCCATTTCTCCACACTTTCTATACCCATCTTCCTGATTTAATTGTTTAATGATTTTTAAAGATCACTATTTAGTATTATATTATTAGGATTATGTAAATGTTGTTTGCGACTGAGCCATATAGTATATGATGATTACCTTTTTTTTTTTCTCGTGTACTTTAAAAATTGTTCCTGGAGATTTTTTCATTTGCTTACTTTTTCTTTGCTGTTCACAATGTGACATGCTGCTAATTTAATCTCAAGCTTTCCTTTAATATCTTTTGATGCATTAGGTGGACCATCAATTTCACCATTTGGGAAAACTCTCCTATAGCCTTCTGCCGTTTTCTGATTTGGTGGACAGGATGCTGGCATGCCTGTGCTCTGGTGTCTTCTTGATTTCTCCGCCTGTCCTTATCCTAGGAATTCCTGTCCATTTTTAAAATTTGGATTCCCTATTTTCTGTGTTCCTTGTCTTCTTTTCCACATGTCCCCTTCCTTTGATGAAGCACATCCTATAATTTCTTGCTACTCCATTGTCATCTTCAGGACCAACAACTTTGACTTAACCTTGTGTGCTGGTTTGAATCTCTTATGCGCTCCAGAAAAACTATGTTCTTTGAATTCATTCTTGTGGGGGCAGACCTATTGTGAGTGGGACCTTCTGGTTAGGCTGTTTTAATTGAGATGTGATCCGCCCCACTCAAGGTGGGACTTAATCCTTCACTGGAGTTGTATGGAAAGAGGATAGAAGACAGTAAAGACTCGGAGTATCTAAGAGATGAAATTCAGAGAAAAGGTTCTGGAGAGAGAGAGAGACAGCCATTGAAACCAACTCAGGTGAAGAACCAGCAGACATCGCCATGTATGCCCATGTGACAGAGGAACCCCGTATACCAGCAGCCTTTCCTCAGAGACGGTATCTTCCTCTTGATGCCTTAAGTTGGACATTTTCATGGCCTTAAAACTATAAAT
Source organism: Myrmecophaga tridactyla (assembly GCA_004026745.1). Classification (NCBI taxonomy): domain Eukaryota; kingdom Metazoa; phylum Chordata; class Mammalia; order Pilosa; family Myrmecophagidae; genus Myrmecophaga; species Myrmecophaga tridactyla. The sequence continues at coordinate 111,064 of PVIY010001411.1, read as the reverse complement.
TCGTAACCCAATAAGCCCCCATTGAAAAAGCCAACCTATTTCTGATATTTTATATTCCAGCAGCTTAAGCAAACTGAAATACCTGGGAATTTGCTACAAATACAGACTCTCACTCCACACCCCAGATCTACTGGAAAATAATTCTATCATTAACTTTTGAGAACCATGGTTCTAGTAAATTCGTGAGAAAGGATGAATGAGAGATACCTTTTTGAGAACCTGAATGTCTTAATTCTATCCTCACAGATAATTATTATAGGCTGGGTGTAGGATATTGGCTTGGAAATAGTTTTCTTTCAGAACTTCATATTTTTCTGTTGTCTTCTAGCTTTACTGATTGTTCACTTTTTTTTTATGAGTTGCTTTTTCCCCTCATTGTCAAAACTTGTAGGATTGTCTGTTAGCTCCCAATTTCCTGGTATTTTATGATGCTCTACCTTATTTGGAACTCCTTATCTGGATCCTTTCCATATGGGAGCTAAAATTCTGGGACACTTCCCTGAATTATTTTATTGTTGATTTCCTTCCCTCCGTCTTCTCTGATCTCTCTTTCTAAAATTCTTTATTATTTTAACTTCATGCCATCTGAATGGAGTGTGTAATAACTTCCAACACTAAAGACAATTCTGATTTATGCTCTCTGGCATTAGGTCAGATACCACAGGTTAAGGTCACAAGGTGGAACCTCAGAAATTAGCCCTGTATTCAGGGGTTTCCAAGCCACCTGCACCACTGGCTATAAATTTGGGGGTTCCCACCCCCCGTCACTTCAATAATTCCCTAGGCTAAAAAAAGTCCTGTATTTAGGATTATAGTGTTATTACAACAAAAAGGGATACAAATCAGAAGAAGCCAAAAGAAGGGACCTATAAGGCAAGATCTGGGGGGGTTTCAAATGCAAAGCTTCCGTGTCCTCTCTGCATGGAGTCAGAAACTGCCGTCCTCCCAGCACATCAATGCATATTTTCAGTCACAGAAGTTCCTGAATTTAAGGTGTCAGGTTTTCTTTTCTTATTTTTTTTTTTTAGGTTTCATTATATAGGCATGATTATTGATGGCTCAACTCAGTCTCCAGCCTCACTCCTACCTAAAGGTTGGGTTGATGTCATGGGCAATTTCAAGGATATAGAGGTTCTCTTTCGGGAACTGGGGACAAAGGCCAACTAAGTTCTCTATTACTCTACAGGGTGGCAAATTTTCTCTTTTTATCGCTCCTTTTCCATCTTTCTGTGATCCTTCTTGTTCTGCTTTCTGGGAGGTCACCTCAAGTTTATCTTTTTGTCTTTCCATCCTTCTAATCAGTTTTTCTTTTGCATGGGCAGGCACTGGGAATCGAACCCAGGTCTTCGGCATGGCAGGAGAGAATTCTACCACTGAGCCACCATCACACACCCCCTCTAATGAGCTTTTATTTCTTCATTTATATTGTTAAATTTTAGGAGACATTTTTGTCTCCCCTTCTCCTAACCTTTGAAAATAACGTTTTGATCTTCCTTTATCTATTTGAGGAAATTAATTACATTTTTGAAACTTCCCTCTCGTAGTTTTGGTCAATTCCTCCAATTTGCTAGTTCCTGTTGGTTTTTTGATCTTTCTTTATTAGGAGGTTTCCGTCTTGTCACACTCGGTTTCTGCTCTTATTTAAGAAAAGGCATTAAGGAGGGAATTGAGGCTTTAGGCACTCGCTGGCTTGTCAATCATGTGTTTCCGATGTGAGGAATTGGACTGGCCTTCGTGCGGACCTTCTGATGCCAGCATCTTTCTCGGGCTGGACAAATCCCGTACAAAGCAAATTTCCTGGAAAGTATTAGCTTGACTGCCAGTTTCTGGGAGACAAGTGGCGGAGCAGAGCTGACGAGTTTTCTGTATTTGGTATCCAAATGAAGACCCTGTTTTTACTAACGATACACCCAGCCTTCATCATGCTGGTATCCCCAAGCCAGAACCTTCCTGTTTGACTTCCCCAGAAAATCAGCCCTCAGTCTTCTGCTGGGGTGGGCCAGGCTGCCCTGAGCTGGCTGGAGTGGCAGAAGATTACCGGGATCTGCTTCGCTCCTAGCTTTTCAAGCAATCTTCCTCTTTAAGCCTATCGGTATTCCCACTTCCAGGGATGGGTGGTATCTCCAATTTCTGAGTCTTTTAAGGGCAGTGTAGTGAAAATCAGGTTGCTCCTTTGCTGTTTCCATAGTCAGCTTCGATTTGCCTTTCTTAGGTTTGCAAACTCAATTGCTTTTCGATTTTCCCAATTTTTTGCTATGCCTACTCTCTCACTCTCTTTGTCTTGTATGTTGGTGTCTTAAGGAAGTCTCTACTATTGTTTTAGCAAGATTGAGGAGGGGATGGAGTTAAATGAATGCATTGAATCTGCTACCTCTCCTCCATTCTCACCTGGAAAATCTTTATAATTAATATATGACTATAAGGTAGCAAGACTGATATTCAGCTGTAGTTGATGAAATCTCTGTTTTTACCTTATAAGCACATTACTTTAGGAGAAATTTTTTTGATCATTGTGTAACACACGGTGCTAATCAGCTAATTACCACATTTTCTCCTTCTCTATTACTGGTTCTCTGAGTACATTTGAGGCAGCAATGTACCAGCCAGCATGCTGAATTTGCCAGTCTGCCTTTCTTGTGACACAGTGCTGGCCTAGGAGACATAAGTAGATTTCTGCTGTGGGTTCCTGGGAAAGGTTTTCTTTCTTGGTACAGACATTATCTTTTCTCCCTTGTTGCTTCCTCCTCCTTTCTGAGTGGAGTGTGGAAGTGATGGCTGGAGCTGCAACAGCCATATTCATACTTTGAGGAAAAGACCAAAATGGTATAGAATCTTCAGCTCCTTGACCTGCTTAATTACTTTCCTTTCTTCTGATTTTTCTATGAAGAAAAAAATAACCTACAATTATTTACACCTTGGATTAGCTAGATTTCTGTTACAGCTCCAGATGAGTCTCTCAGTGTTATTTTTCTATGTCAAAGGTAATAAGGAAGTGTTCCTTAGAGGCTGTCTGGATTCGTATGCTGCGGTAATGATCTGTTCTGAGAAGTCAGATGCTGTCATGTGCCCAGCATGGTGGCAGGTATAAGGAACACAAATATGATGCTCTATGGCTATCAAGGTCTTCAGTACCCTAAAAGAATCACAACTGAGAATGTCTTCCCAGAAGAAAAGAGAATGCAGGATCAGAAGTCGTGGAACCTCTCTCTATCCTTAGTGAGAAGCTACTGTACCGGAATGAGTCAACCTGATATGGATGGTTGAAGTTTGTTTTTGAAGCTAAAGTAAGTGCATGCTTAAATGCCCAGTGACAGCAGGATAACAACAGAGTTGTTATGCTGTGGAAGAAATTACCCCACAGAGAAGACCTCCCTCTTCTGCAAGTTAAAAATAAATTTTAATGAAAGAGCAGTGATTTTATATTCCGAAGCAAGACATCGCAGTGGCATATTTTCACCTTTACTTCAAGAGAAAAGAGGAAAATGCACCCAAATAAAGCTAATGTATGGGGTTTAAAGAAAAAAGGAAATGGCAGATTGCATCCATATTCAAAATAATCCCCCATCGCACCTCCTGCACACCTCAGAATTTGTTATGATGTTTCAATTCATCAAGAAAATACTTAATTGTGTTTTATAATTCTTATTTATTGATGCAAAGGAGTTTGAAACACCTTTTAGAAAGTGTTTCATCAGAAAGCACTGTAAAAAGCTTTGCTGTTTAATGTGTGGCTCTGCAAAGATCGAATGAGTCATGAAGGAATTTTCCCCTCCAATCACACTGGATCTCTCGGAGGGGAATGTGCAGGGGATGTTGTGTTTTTGCACATGAGAGACCGAAATTTAACAAAGCGATGATGGCAGGAGGGGCGCATTTGTTGTTGAGTGCTCAGGCTTCTAGCTTAAGAACCACTTAATTAGTTTTGGATGATGAACTCAGTATTTTTATAACTTTAGAATAGAAACAAGCCTTAACGGATTGTGTTTCTCTTTTCACAAATGAGGCTAAATGGCATTTCTTCAGTTCACTCGGTCGCAGCGGGCTGGGAATAGAGACCACGTCTCTCGTCTCTCAGTCTCCCTTCCAGTTCATGGACATTATTTCCTGGAGGTGACACCATGAGAAAAAGCATCATTCCTCCAGAATCATGTCAACTGACAATTGACACCTGAGGTATGAAGCTTCAATGATAAATGAAAACAAATGCTCTGGTTAGTTCCCATTAGCTCCCCCACCTTTGTCTCCTTCACTTTTGCTTCAGTGTGGAACTGAAATTTCACCTGCACTGCACGAACTTGTCATATGTGTATAAATGCGCACACAAACACAGCTCCAGGGAAACCTCCCCCGGTCACTAAATAGGTAAAAAAAAAAAAAAAAAAAAAAAGGAAGCTATACCAAAGTAAAGCAGGTATATGGGGTTTAGAGAAAAAGGAAATTCTAGATTGAATTTGGAGAGCATCCAAATTCAGAATAATCCCCTACAACACTTGGACCATGTGATGATTTGAGGCTGTATATACCCCAGAAAATATCATTTTATTTTAATCCATTCCTGTGGGTATAAACCTATTGTGGGTGGGCGCTTTTTAGGTTATTTCTGTTGCTGCACACCCCAGGATGAGTCTTAATCTACTTACTGGAGTCTTTTTTTAAGAGGATAAAAGCACAAGAGAGAAGATAACACAGGGGAAAAAACCCCCACAAAACCCAAAAGAAGCTGAGAGAGAAAAGCCAGAAGCTGGAGGCAATGAGGCCCAGGAGAGAAGGATCAGGAGGTGCCGTGTGGTAGAGGAGGTGAGGGTCGTCAGTAGCTGGTCTTTTGGAAGAAAGCATCACCTTTTAATGCCTTAATTTGGACATTTTCAAAGCCTAAGAACTATAGATTATAAGGTAATAAATCCCCACTATGAAAGCCAACCCATTTCTGGTCTATTACATTTCATCAGCTTTAGCAAACTAAAACAAGCCATCTCTATGCTACTCCACCCCACATAACTCTTTCAACTTCCCCTTAAATTATCCTTGAAGAGGAAAAAAATTCACATGACTGACAAAATTAATATTTTTGGATAGCCAATTCATTCATTCATCCATCTGTTATTTATTCATCCCATTGTGGATGGAGGCACTGGGGAAGCAGGTGGGCCCTTTCCTCATGGAACTCACACTGGGCAACCAATGTAGCAACTTGCAGGTGAGATCAATTTTAGAGAGGGTGAAAAAGAATGATTTTCAGAAGAGGCAACATTTAAACTGGAATCAGAAATGTAGAAGAGTCTGCTATGCAAAGAGAAGGACCGATTGCTTTCCAGGTGGAGAAGTGGCATGTGCAAAGGCCCAGAGGCAGGAGGTCAACAGGCCTGGGGTGGGCTTCCTGTGGTGAGTGTGTAGATAAGGCAATGGGAGGAGAAGGTGGCAGGATGACAAAGGCTTCTCATGGAGTATGTGTAGATAAGGCAGTGACTTAGTTTCCCAGCTGCTAAAATAAATAGCATACAATGGATTGGTTTAAACAATGAGAGTTTATTGGCTCATGGTTTTAAGGGTAGGAGGAGTCCAAATTTGAGGCATCAGTAAGGTGATTCTTTTTCCCCAAAGACTGTGGTATTTGGGGTTAGTTGCCACTGATCCTTTGTCTTTGTCTTTTCTGTCACATAGTGCATGTACTGGTGTCTTTTCTTTTCTGTCCTGGGTTTGCTTGACTTCCAGCTTCTTCTCCACTTGGCTTTCTCTTCATAACATACTAATAATAGGATTAAGGCTTCATTAAGTGGACCTCATCTTAACTAAAAAAATATCTTCAAAAGGTCTTATTTATTAAGGGTTTACATTTCCAGGAATGGACTAAAGTGAAAAACATGCTTTTTTCTGGGGTGCAAAATTCAACCTACCTCAGGCAGGGAGGTAGGGAAAGAAGAAGGTGGCAGGAGAGCAAAATTGGGTTTTGCTCTAAGTCTAATGGGAAAGTTCCAGAAGAATTTATACCAAAAAGTGATAGGATTTTGCTCACAATTTAAAAAGACTCATCTGGCTGCCATTTTAAGAAGGTAAATGACTTAAAACAGAAGGAGACAAAGGATACAAGTGGCCTGAGACCTATTGTGGAGTCTTGACCAGCAAAATTTGTGTGTATGTTGGACATGGAGGGAGGATTCAAGGACTATGTTGAGTTTCTGCTTGGTTCCTGGGTATATGTGATAAAAATCAATGGAGATGGGGGAAGGAGTCCAAGGGTTCCTCCCATTGGGAGGAGGCAGTAAACATCTGTGATTCATGGCATCTCATTTTGTGAGAATCCTGGCACAGATGGGAGGCAGGTTCCCATTTCAGAAGTGGAAGAGCAGCCCAGCTGCTGACCAGACAGTTGGGTTTGTGCCCCAGGTCTTCAATCCAACAGGAGCAACAATGAGTTATGGCTATAGGAATTTTCAAAGAGACGGTGACCTGGGGCCAGATATCCCAGTGTATCAGAACCCAGCAGTGGGTGTCCAGTGATGATGGCATATTAAGCTGTGTTTCCACGTGCAACATCTTGGCTGTGTTTTGCATTCTTTGGTACTTGCCCAAGCCTGGCCCTACACCCCACTGCATTCTGCTCACATTATCCAGAACTGGTTTGTGTTGCTGGTAACCAGGAGGATCATTAGATTAATTTTCTGTGGCTGCTGTAACAGATGACCACAACTTGGAGCTTAAAACAACTAACATTTGTTCTGTCTCAGCTCTGGAGACCAGAAGTCCTAAATCAAAATGGCAACAAGGTCATACCCCCTCTGGAAGCTCAACGGGAAAATCAGTTCTTTGCCTCTTCCAGCTTCTATTACTTTCAGCATTCTTTGGCTTGTGGCCACATGACTCCAATCTCGGCCTCCATCTTTACATGGCCTACTCCTTGTGTGTCTCCTTTGTGTTTCTCTTATAAGTACACTTTTCATTGGAATTAGGGCTCACTTGCCTAATCTAGGAGGATCTGATCATCACAAGACCTTAACTTAATTACATCTGAAAAGATTCTTTTACGAATGAAGATCATATCCACATCCCAGGAAGCTGAGATGGACATATATTTTAAGGTGCCTACCCACTACAATAATCAATTGTTGAACTTTGGACATGTTAAGTGTGTATGCATATATAGAGATAATCTAAGTGAGAAAAATGGAAATGCACTGGTGGATCTAAGAAGAAAGGCCATCAGCAATAGAAATGGAATTTAAAGCAGTGGAAATGGATGAACTCATCTAAGGAAGAAGTATAGATGGAGATGAGGCCTGAGACAGATCCCTGAGGGACTACCCTGTAACCTTGCAGGGTTCCAATTATGTATTACTACATAACAAATTACCATAAGACCTAGTGGCTTCACACAATTGATTTTTATTATATCCATGATATTTGGGGGGTCAGGAATTTGTACAGGGCACAGCAGGAATGGTTCATCTCTCCTTCACCATGTCTCTGGTGAAGGAAGGACCTGGTGGCTCAAATGGCTGGTGATTGGCTGCACTTGTCTCTCTCTGCCTTTATTTCTTTTTCTCACCACATGGTTAGCTTGGGCTTCCCCACAATATGACAGCCTCTGCATAGTTCAACGCGAGGATCCAAGATGTTGAGGCATAAGCTTCTGGGCCTCTTCAAGGCTGGGCCTATAACTGGCAATGCCCCATCTTCATCACATTCAATGGGCCTTGGCTAGCTTAGATTCAAGAAGAGGGGAACCAATGCCAAAATATTTGCAACCATCTTCATTCTGTCTCAAGCAGATACAGGTAGACCGAGAAAAACTTATCCTGGATTTGCCTCACTAAAAATTTAGGAAGAGATGCCACCTCTCCCTTTTAATCTTCTTTCTAGAGACTGGACAATCTGAGTGGTGGGTGGTCCATCTGGACCACTCTGGTGTGGTGTTTTGGGTAAAGTCTTGTTCTTCTGTGCACCCTCTCCCTTGAATTTCTATTTAGAGGAGGAACTCCAGAAAATATTGTAGTAGTAGTTGTGTGTGTGTGTGTGAGAGAGAGAGAGAAACACAGTTGTGCTGGAGGCCTTATTACATTATCTCAGGAGGCAGAAGAGGTGAATGTGATTGTGGGTTTCATCTTTTAGGGAGTGTTTTAGTTTCCTGACTCTTAAAAGAACCAATGGGTTGGCTCATGGTTTCAGAGGCTAGAAGGCCTGCTTCCTCCCAGGGTCAGTATCTTCTGGCTGGCAATCTTTGGGGTTCCTTGGTTTTTCTGTCACATGGCAATGCAGATAGCAATGTCTTCTTCTTTTTCCTGCTCTGGGTTCTATTGGCTTCTGGCTACTCCCCGTGGCTTCTCTCTCCATCTGACTTCTACTCCATTTATAAAAGACTCTAATAATCCAGATTAAAGTCTAACCTGATCCAGTGGGGTCGTTGAAGTAACACCTCAAAGAGATCCTGTTTACAATGGGTCATACCCACCAGAATGCAGACCAAGACCAAGAATATGTCCAAACTGGGGATTATAATTCAACCTCCCACAGGGAGGAGAGATAAATTGTTTGAACATGGGATAGTAGGTTAATACTCAGTTGAATTTTTTATATTGTTTTTATGTTATTTTTTTTTATAAGGGATCGAAATGGAATTATATAGCACTACATCTCTTTATTATGGATCAGCACTTCTGGAGCTGATAGGTCCTTCAAGCATTGGTCTTTTTTTTTTCAAGTAGAATGATAATGAGAGGGGTCGTATGGAGTCAGCAGTCCGTCTTGGGAGCACAAGCTTTAGAGTCAGATAAATCTGAGCCCACAGCTCAGTTACCTCCTTCACCAGCTCTTCCATATTTGGACAAGATACTTGGCCTCATTAAGCCCAGTTTCTTCAGCCATAAAATAGAGATCATAACTGCTCTCTGGGTTTGTGAGAATCCAGTGAAATAAGGCTTGGCAGCTTGCCCACCTCATTGTCAGATCTTGACAAATAAATGCTATTTTTAGTTTTATTTTCAAGGTTAGGGACCTAGAAACAGGGAGGGCTAGGAGGAGAAAGGTTCTTAGATCCATTTAAAACTGACTTGTGACCCAGCCACTCACTTCTCTAAGCTCAGCCTTCATTCCTCCCATCAGGACACGGCAACCTGTCTTCTTTGTTTTCTATTAAAACCCATCCCCACCCCCCACCCCTGTCTTTTACTGCTGTTTTCATGAGCAGAGAAAGTTGCTTCAGTGGCTTTCGATGGTCCTAATAAAAGATCATATGTAGCAGCTGAGAAGACTGACCAGGCAGGGTTGCATCCAGTTATTAAGAAGTGGAAATGATGGGGGTATGGCATGCTGGTCTTGCGAGTTTATTACGGTACAGCCAGACTATTTGTGCCGAACAAGTGTACTTTGTCTTTTGTCTTCCAAGGGCTTGTCTATGAGAAAATTTCCCACAATAATAAACTGAAAACATTTTCCATTTATATATGAAGAGGAAATGAATTAAAAGGGAAATACAAAGGCAATTCATTTCCACTTCCATCTGCATTTGCTTTTTGTTGTAAAATATCTGAGAAATGGGACTTCCAAGCAAATTAAGTTGTCAGCTGCCCTAAGGGAAAATGTCTTGACAAAGGTAACTCTCTTCTCCAAAATTTTCCTTATCCCGTGAGGTAGTTAAGGTTTAGGTATGAATTCCAGAGCAGTTGGGAAGGAGTTAGGGAGGAGCAAACCCCTAAGAGGTGGAGTTCATGCTAGACCCAAATTATGCCTATTGGCTAGACCCAATACTTGCACCTGTCTTGAAATTTCCTCAGCTGCTGAGGCTTGCACCAAATCAGCTGTGGCCACATCTCCTAGGGTTTCTCCAGCCTTCTTGATTTTTAATATTAGGTCTAGGGCAGGCCTTCAAAGTGGAGATTTGCTAAATAATTGAGCACTGCATTTGGAGTTAGGTTGGAATAGCTGGATTTCCTTCCTGTCACCAAAGAAAGTTGGTGTATAGTTAGAGTCTTGGACTCAGCATGGCTATTCCAAAGTGTGCCAGTTTGATGCTGCTATGTACTCTCAGAAAAGCCATGTCCTTTAATCCTGATTCAATATTGTAGGATTGCTTGATTGGATTTTTGATTGGATTGTTTACATGAAGATGTGAAACCCCAATTGTGGGTGTGACCTTTTGATTAGATGGAGATATGACCCCGCCCATTCAAGGTAGGTCTTGATTAGTTTACTGGAGTCCTTTAAAAGAGCAAGCATTTTGAAGGGAGCTCAGAGCCAACAGAGATGTAGATGCTTGGAGAGCAGTTGCTTCAGAGCCAACAGGAAACCCAGACATTTGGAGATGCAGAAAGAAAATGCCCTCAGGGAAGCCGTTTGAAACCAGAAGCCAAAGAACCTGCAGACACCATCCACATGACTTCCCAGCTAGCAGATGTGCTCCAGACCCATCAGTTTTCCTTGAGTCAAGGTATCTGTTCCTGGATGCCTTAGTGTAGACAGTTTGTATGGCCTTAGAACTGTAAACTTGTAACTTAATAAATTCCCTTTATAAGAGCCATTCCATTTTTGGTATATGGATTTCCAGCAGCATTAGCAAACCAAAACACAAAGCAATGAGCCCCAAGATGGGTTTCTCCTCACTCAGCACTTCTCTCTTGCCTTTGGGCTGGAGTGAAGTGCTGTATAAAGATTTCAGTTTCCTCTCTCACTAAGGATGACCATCCTTGTTTCACCAGAAAAATCTTCTATGTGCAGAGCTCAGGGGCAGGTGGTATAAAAGTACATTAGACAGACACCACAGTCCCGATTTTTTGAGCTGACAGAAAAGGAATCCAGAAACATGGCCACTTTAAGGAATTTTTATTTATAATACCAACACTTATACCTAATTTAAAAATTCAATAAAAGTTGGCTTGATGGGAGATTCTGGATTCCAATCAGGATTTCAAATGAAATGTTACAATCTGTTTGCCAGAATAATGATTTCAGAGACATTGAAAGGGAATTTTCAAAAATATTTTGATTTGCCTCATTTGGACTTTCTAAACATTTACTCTTTAAAATCTTTCAGATTAATGATTCGAAATGATGTTTATTTCTGGCAACTTATGTTCGGTTTATATTTGTCATTTATAAGCATCCAGCAAAACCAGTCTCCTTTGGCATGTTAGTAATGTCTGTAATTGCTATTATTATTGTTTTTTGTCATTCTAAAATTTAAGTCACAAGAGGATGGTGGCAGGGTCCTGAAAGGAAGGTTGACGCAATCCCAAGGGTATAAAGGCTCAGGGCACACCCTAAGAAGTGTCCAGAGTGCTTCCTCCCCTGGGGAAAATCTGTGATAGTCTGGTGGATTCATTGTGAATATATGGAGGAGAACAGCTCTAAATTAAATCTAAATATTCCAGCAAACCTGGCCTCTCAGGCTAACGCTGTCTCAAAGCTGCAGATAACACGCTGATATACTTAACGGGGTCCCCCCTTAGCAACACAGTTGCCATGGAAACACATTGTAACTCGCTGAGAGGAAGCAAGCAAGAGCAGGCAAGAGGAGTTTGCAAGAATTTCTCATTGAAATAATTACAGTAGTTCTCAGTGTGCTTAAGAAATGAATGCACGGTGACTGTTTTTTATTTTCTTTCTCAAAGCATGTTTGTGGCAGTTCTGCATCCAAAGTGTCTCACTCAAATACCTACTATTTTAAATCTAAATAAGACTGTATTTTCAAAACAGTATGTTTGGGAAGAACTTGGTGGCCAATTATTGCCTCTAGGATAGAGTGTCATGTGCATTTAAATGTTTATCCAGATACTAAAGTCCCATGGAGAGATTTGGTTATTTGTGGGAGAGACAGAAGGGACATGCAGGATAGCCTGTTTTTATAATAGAGCCATCAGAGATTTGACCTAATTTTGTGCTAATTGAAAGACTATTTCTCTGTCGTGCTTTCATTCAAATACCATTTAGAATGGAGTATCGCTTTTTTTATTTATTGATCACATCGATACCAGCATAGACCAATCTTATTAATTTAGTAACTAGTACTTAAATTCCTGAAATCTGATCGTTTAGGAATTTCTAGGGCTGCTGTGAGAGATTTTGTTTATATTTAGAAAACAGTGGATGCGTCTCTGAATCAGAACCAGAAGAAAATTAACATGGCATCTGGTAAATTACCCTGAAGCTGCTTTAGAGTAAGGACCTAATTTTTATTTTAAAAAGTGGCATTTTATCCTGGCTGAAAAAAAAATGTGTATGCTCCTGGTATAACTTTTAGAAATTACATAAAAGGATAAAGTTAAATATAAAAATTACCCAGAAATCTCACCTCTGAGAAGGACCCACCATTAAATCCTAACATCTTGCCTTGAAGTCTTTATTTTAAGGTTATGCATTGTTTTTCATTTTAGCGATTGTCTCAGAACAGTCTATAGAAGACATGCATTTAATACACAAAGCGAGAAATGCCAAGTTCTTCACTTAAGGAGAAAAACGAAAACAACAGCAATAAAGTTGATTTGACCACAAAAATAGTTTAATTCTCAACTCAAGAAAGATAGGACTCTATAGAGAAATTAATTAAAGGGCTCAGTATAGAAACATGATTGTAAAATATATTTCAGATGTCATGTTAACCTCAAAGTGAATTTCCAAAGACGTTGCCGCTGGTGAAGGGGATGGTGATGTCTGTTTCTCAGGCAGGAGGTCCCTGGGGCTGTATATCTGGGTCCGCACTAAAGTGTAAAGTCCCATTACATTCTTATTTTCATTTATTGGATCACAATTTTCATATTTTGATATAAAAAGTTCCAGTAAACACTTACAAAGCACATGACCTCAGAAGCATCACATTATATTAAGAAAGCAAAGAATAAAACACTTAACAAGGTAACTTTATGACATGATTGCCCACCCTTGGTGCAGAATATTCAATTAAATCTAAACCCTCTGGCATTTAAGGAGCCTGGATGTGTGCTGTTTAGTTCACTGCATTAACCACAGGAACATTTGGCGAAGTGGAAAACCTTGAACAGTGCCATACTTGGGGCCAAGGACACCATGCCCATTAGCAGCTGGAAGATTCTGGGAACTCCCTCATCAGAATAAGATAATTTAATCTAGAAACCAAAGCCTGGGCTAGAATTGAGACCTGCAAAGCAAGCTATGATGGAATTTTCATTAGATTAATCAATGGATGGATTCCTTTTTCTTCAAAGAGACTTGGAAGTTGGTTTCATATGGACATTTTGAAGAAGAAAGTCACTTTGAACATGACTATTGTGATCAAAGTGCTTGAGGCAGTTTATTCTTCCCTTGTGTTTACCTGCCACAGGGCAAGGGAGGAAATTTTTATAAGAGAAGGTGGTGAGAGGTGGGGCAGAGAACAAATTGCCAATTTGGCTTCATACTCAGGACCAGCATCACTCATTCTACTGGATACTGTGCTTGTTTAAGGAACAAAAGGCACTTTCCCTCTCACCCCCTTAGACTTCCATGGGGATGACCCAGTACAACATCCTTGTTTTGGTTTGATAAAACTGCCAGAATGCAATGTACCAGAAATGGGGTGGCTTTTACAATGGGAATTTATTAACTTAGTCCAAATGCTTAGTAGCCACAAAACAAATAAATCTGAGCAGCTTCCTTAAAGTAATCCCCAACAATTATTCGACAGACCCTTGGTCAGTTGTCTTTCAATATTTCATTTTTAATACAATAAAAATTTCAACACAAGCACTCCTCTGGGGTCTTCAGCCCGTCAGGCTATTGTCACATTTAGACACCATGGAAGAGATATTGTCCCTGGAAATGATTAGAGGGGATTTGTTACCATACTGTCTACCCTCCTCTAGGACTTCTGAGCTGTAAAAACACTGTTCTCATTCAGAATAAAGAAACCGCAGTTGCTTGTGGAAGAGTCCCCATGTACATAACACTGTGCTAGAGGTAAATGCTGCTCTAGGATGAGAGGGTGGAAATCCAGATTGGAAGCATTTTCATGATATTAGCAGAAATACTATTTAATTTGTACCATTTTCAAAGGTTGGAAGAAATAAAGAGACTTCAAAAATGTTAGGAATGATAAGTGTCTCAGTTTATATTCCTACTTTATCATGATCACTTGTGACTGTCATCTGAAATGAGCTACGTCTCTCCACATACATGTATGAATACATAAATGCACATACGTACATACATACACACATGTTGACATGGCTGGTATTGGATTTTACCCCTGGTGTTTCATGGATCCTGAAAAAAGACACAAGATTCCTAGGGCAGAGACAAAGGACTTATTACTCACAGCCCACAAGAATGGGCACATGTGTCAGTTCCTCCTGACCCCAAGTCTCATGGTCTGACACAGTGAGCCCAGATGACACAGACAGAAACAAGTAAGAAATTCATCACTGTTATAATAAGCAGTAAGGAAACTTGCTCTTTGTCCCAGAGTGGGATATTGCCTCATCCCTCAAGATTGCCTGCTGCCAACACAATCCTGCGCAATGGCCTGGGAAATGTGTAGTCAGCTTTGGTGCATTTTTGGCATACCCAGCAAAATGCAGAGGTGTTTGTGGAGGCCTGTTGCATTTATGCCATATAACAGTTTCACATTTTTGGTGGCATAGTTAATAATGTTTTGCAATATGCTTTTTTTTTTTAGCATAGCAAACATATATACTCAACATAATGTCTTCAAGGTTCATCCACGTTGTCAGATGTATCAGAACTTTATGTTGAGTGAAATAAGCCAGACACAAAAGAATAAATATTGTATGGTCTCACTGATGGAAATAATTAGAATAAGCAAACTCAGAGTCGAGAGCTAGAATAAAGGTTACCAAGGTATGGGGTAGGAGATAGGGAAAAGGAGTTAAGGCTTAAAATATATAGAATTCCTGTTTGGAGTGATGGAAATGTTTTGGTAAAGGATAATGGTGATGGTAGTGCAACATTGTGAACATAATTAATGGCACTGACATATATGTCCGAATATGGTTAAAAGGAGAATTGTTAGTTTGTATATACGATAATAGAATAAAAATATTAAAACATCCACAGAACCAAACTACACAGTGAACCCTAAATTAAACCATGTACCAAAGTACAATTGTAAACATGTGTTTTCATTAATTGTAGCAAATGGATCACACCAATACAAGGTTAATAAAAGGATGATAAATGGGAATCCTGTATTTCTTGCATGACTATTCTGTAAACCCAGAACTTCTTTAATAAAAAAAAGAAAAAAAAACATTAAGGGAAGAAGGGTATGCTAAATGAAGGCAGTTTTAATTTAAATAACACAAAAAACTTATGACAAAACATTTGTCTTTTAACAGATAGTAACCCCTTCTGTCAAAGCATTTTACAGAATTATTGGACAGTAATGCTTTAAATCTTACCGATAATCACAATACAGTGCTTTAGAATTAAAGCTATGCGATTACAAGATATATATACATATAAACAATTTGCATGAACTTCATATGTTTATAAATATATATTAAATATACACACCTATGTATATATATATAGTGCCTTAAATATTTGAAATCAGAGTATATACTGTTTTAGATCCTGCTTCTTATTTAGCATAATATATGAAAATTATGTATACCATGAGTTTTAAAGATCACATAATATTATTGCTTGTGAATGCACTGTAGTGTATTTAATGGAATCCCCATTGTTGTATATTTAAAGAGGCAGTATGAATTTTATAGGAAACATTCTTGACAATAAGATAGTTTTAAATGGACTCTTTAAGTCACAAGAGAAGTTATGGAATTTTTAATCCTTGGAAATGTTTAAAAAGAGGATATCTTGTCTTGAATAATTTAAATATCAAAACCTAAATCCAGGGTGTTCTAAGTAATCCTGGGTTCCTTCCGGCTATGTGATTTCAAAGCATTTCCAATCATATTGCTTCAACAAACTGAGAAAATCTACCTTACTCTGAGGTTGTTAAGGAGTCAGGATGAATTGGGAGTTAAAAGCTTTGGGTCTGGATTCAGACATGAATGCATTGGAATCCTGTTAGAGTACGTAGAGTTGTGTGGCCTTGGCTACATCTCTAACCCTCTTTGAGTTTATTTCACTTTATGACAGTTCCTATGGGACTCTCCTCCCAACTCCCCAGGCTACAGGAGGCTCAAAGAAATTGGAGGACTGCAGCTGAGTGATGGAAACCAAAGTCTACCACAAAAGCCAGTAGATGCAGCAAATCTGTTATTCAAAGTCTTCAAGGGAAGAGCAATCTAACTCAAGCAAATGACCCAGTTCTCGTTCTTAGAATGTGAGTAGAAATAAGCACCCAAAGGCTCAGGTAATACTGATTGGTATAATACTATTATCCAACACGAAACGATATTCTCTATCAACTCCGAACACCATCCCATTGCTTCCCAAATCATTACTCCTAGATTTCTCCTGGCAGGGAGCAGTCACAGGAAGTACACAGGACAGACAAAAACATGACACAAACTCAAGTTCTCTGCCAAGTGATGGTGTGCTGCAGCCAGCTAGTACCACTCACATGAGCAATTGTTAAATTTTCAAGAATTTGTAAGTCTGTTGTTAAATTCATAGAAGCTTGAAATTCGTCATAGGGAAATAATTACACCACAGAAATTGGCAGATACCACCAATCAGGGCTGGTTGGTTTATTTTCCAGAAAGTTAGTTAAACTTTTACCAACACAACACTGCCCACTTGCCACTGCCTGGGGGCGTTTGTCCCAGTTTCTTCACAATAAATTTAATTCTCTCTTTATAAAACGACATTCATAATTCCTGTCTCTCAAAGTCGATTTACAAAAAATTTTCACATTCATTTTCAATGAGAAAAATGAAAGTGACGGTATCTTGTAAATCACAAAGCAATTGACAAATACCTGCATTTTCCCACCCACATACCCTAGTCATTAAAATATGCAAGAATATACTTACCTCACTTAGACTTGCAAAAACCAGAAATATAATTTCAATTTTTTCTTTTCCCCATGTTCAACCCCTGGTTTTAAATTTAAATTGAGCACTGTAGAGTTTTTGTGCTTTCCTTCATGAAGAATATCAGGGCAAAGGACAAAGAAATTTAAAAAGCACTGGGAAGGTGCTTTTCACCTTTTAAAAGGTGAAAGCCCTCCTTTGATTTTCTTGATTGTTTGCAAATATGAACTGAGTCCCCACTGGAAGTCACCGAGAGTGAACTAGAGGGTGTCTGCCATCCTAGGAGATTGAGGCCTCTCTTCGGTCTTTACTTTATGGCCAGCTGCCACCTTGCTCTAGGTAAGTCTTCTCTCCATTTGTTCACAAGCTCCAAGGGATTTAACCCTCTTCATATCATGTGAAATCCACGAAGGGGAGCAGTCCCTCAAAAAATAATGTAAAACGCTTGTTCTCCTTTCTGAAATATGTCCTATCCTTTCATTTTCCAGAACAGACAAGCTGTATCTACTTGGAGAATGCGTTGCAGCAGGGGGCTCCCATCCCTGGCCATTTTTGTGACAGTTGACAACCACCCTACCTTCTCCTCATAGCCATGCTCGAAAACTCCCAGCAGCCTCCAATCTTGGGACAGAAGTTTCTCTGGGAGCACTTTTCTCTCTTGACCTTCAGGGCAATGTCCTGAAATGTTTCTGAGTTAGCACTGGGCTGAAATGGGCATTCATGGTGGATCTCTCTACCACATCACTAGGATTTTCCTTAGTCACCTGTCCTCCAGGTGTACTGATGTCTGCGCGGGCAATGGTACAGCATTCTCACCTGGTGTGCCTGCCCCTTTTCCTGATTCAGAAGGGCTCAGCATTCTTACATGGTGTGCTCTGCCCCTTTACCTGATTCAGAATCTTTTCTACTCACAAATAGATGATGCATTTGAAATGTTCAACTTCTTGCCACTTAATTTTGATATATTTTCCTACTTCTATGTTTTTGGAGTGACCCATTTCTTTGTTTCTCTAAATTGGGAAAACTGTATGGAGCTCCTGGCTACCATGGGCAGCAGGAACTTCCCTCTAGGTCATTTGTGCCTACCAGAACACTGGGAATGGGGCAGAGTGATCGTCATCCTTACTGTTGCTTCTAGATGCCCGGGGGCTGAAGCTCCAAGTCCCCAGGGCATGTTTTTTTGTCCCGTTGGACATCACTTGCAAAACACAGATTCAAAGATAAACATTATCAGGAATTTCTTGATGGTGAACACAGAGCATTAAATCCCAAGTTTGGGGCCCTTCTAAGCCCAGGGTCCTGTGCGGTTGTACTGGTCAGTGGCTCAAGAAACTGGCTCTGTCTCCTGTCTGCTCCTGCGCTATGGCCACGTGGGTCTCAACCACTTTCACAGACAAGGTCTCCTCGCTTCCCAGTCATTACAGATTCCATTCCTTTTGCTTGGAAAAATCCCTGTACAGTTCATCCTCAACCTTTATGGCTAGCTTCAATATCTCTTCCTTCAGGGATCTATCCCTGATCTACCCCAGGCTGGGTTAAGGGTTTCCCCGGTCCCCAGAATCTCCCAAAATTTGATGTACTTGCTTATTTCCTGGGTTGCCTATAATCTAGGATTGTGTCATTCACCTCATTGTACACCCAATATGGTAGCTGGCACATGTGAATTCCCAATAAGCATTTTCTGAAAATGAATGAATGAGGCTAGAAGAAGATGCAGGTCAAGCAATATGCTTCTTATGATGGGAATGGTCAGGAAGCACCTCATGGTGAATATAGGAAAGACTCTGAATGAGTGGTTCATGTTCTCTGACACTCGAGAGTGTGGGACTGCATGACCCAGCTCTGACTGGACCATCAAGAGATTTTCATCTGCATGGTGTGGTGAATTAGTCCATAGTAACAGTTAATAGGGATATTGAACTTTTATCTTCAGTAAACCATTTATATCCAAACAACCTCTAAATTATTTTTTAAAAAATTCTAGATAATAGAGATTTGCTTGTCTCTAAATTACCATAAAATGCTTGGGAAAAGCACGTTTAGGTCAAAATAGTAACCAAAAATATCCAAGAAAAAGTTAGTTTCCTTGGTGATGTTCTTGGGGTTTATATCCTTTCAGTTTTTATTAAATTTTTACCATGGAAATTTTCAAGCAGATAAAAATGCAGAGAGAATTGTATAATGCCCTCGCATGTACCCATTATGGAGCTTTCCCACTTAACATTTTGCTAATCTTTTTTCTTGTATCCCCCACAATTTTTTTTTTCTAAGCATTTTAAAGTAAATCTAGGATAGTGTGTCTTTCGTTCATAAATAATTAAAATGTATCTGGAACTAATAAGAATATTTTATTTAAAACATAGCCACCCAGATCATTAGTGTGTCTATACAAAGTTTACAAAGGTTCCTTAATAACCTCTAATAACCAGGCCGTCTTCAGATTTCCCCAATTGTCTTTCTTGTTTGTTCAAATTAGGATCACCATCAGGAATTTTGTGACTCAAGAGCCCTTAACATTTGAATGAAGATAATTGCCCCTAAAGAGGTGGGCGGTGCTGTTTTGGAGGTGGGACTGTGGATTAGAATAATCTATGCATTGTATACATTATGTACATTAAAGGGCGGGGGGGAAGCTCTCACTGTGTACTTGAACCAGGCACTTATTCCATGCCCTTATGGTTCACTTAAACCCCAAGTCCTGGTTCACAATTCTCTTTGCCTCTTTGATTGGTGATTGATTATACCCCCAATTGCTGAACAAGCTCTGGAAGATAATGCAAAACTGTATCACACGTGTGAAGAATGCAGATGTCACTCTTCACATCATTAGTATTTCTGGATCTTATTCAGGGCTAAAAAAAAAAAAATGCAAAAAACCCAAGCCTCAGAACCCTCCATTTCTTCCATTTGAATGTGGGAATGTACTACTAATGAGGCTTTAGAGTTGAATGAGAAGACCAAAGAGAATTCTGCAGCATCAGTTAAGTTAGTAGTATAACTCTGATAGATTCATTGTTTCTCTGGGAGTTATTGAAGTTTTTGTCTTTTTCAATTATAAGAATCATACATTAGGTTGTACAATTTAGAAAATGATGAGCATAGATTGCACGTTTGCTGGCAGATTCCTTTTGTCTTTTCTCCACTTGGACAACTTCTCATCCTACAGGAGCATCACTCACCAGTGACGCTGTTGTTGTCAGGCCCTACACCTGGAGTGTTTAGTGCAGATCTGCTGGTGGTGCTTTAGGAATAAAAAAAAAAGGTATGAGAGAAAGTCAAGAGAAGCACAATTAAAGCAATTAGGAGGAGGGGGGAAAAGGAGGTATTACTGTATGCAGACATTTAATGAGATCTGTTCAGTCCAAAAAGACAAAACCAGGGAAGGAAAGGATCTCTCTCCCTAAAATGGTGAGTCGGGTGAAAAAGTCAATCCTCGAACTGGACAAACTCCTTAAAATGTTAAGGGTGAGATTTTTGAAAATTAAAGCAAGGACAATTGCACACCATAGGTAGCACATTTAGTGTGACTTGTCTGTATAGCAGTTATATGAGATCAAAATATAGTGAGTTTGCTTAAAACCTTTACGTTCAGTTACAGATGCTAGATATGTGATGTATCATGAAGGGAAACTAATGAATTTCCGGGGGCCTGAGCCTCATCTTTGAGAGTGATTTTCCCCAGCACACTGCTTCCAACCCTCTCCTGGAGCTACTTGGATGAATTGAGACTGTCCACGACACATTGGACAATGGTCTCTGGGTCTCTAAGGGAGGCTCTGACCCTCTATGGGTCATCACTATTGTTTCCTGGTACCAAGCTCTTTCATCTTAAATGACTGTGACTATTGATGCTCAATTTTTCAAATTGCTTTCTCCCCTGCACCCACCCCCACCCCCAGCAATTCTGCAAAACCCCAAACCAACCTGTCACCCCCTTCCTTTTAGGCAGAATAATTACCTATTGTTTCCTGCACCATCATTTCCTAGTTCTAACCACTTGTCCTGTTGTGTTGTTAGCTGTATATGCAGATTTCTTTTTCCCTAGTTAGATTGAAGGGAAGGACTGCTTTTTTATCACCATTATGTCATCCACTAGCATCCTGCACGGCATATGGTGGAAGCACGAAAAATGTTTGCTTAATGAACAAATGAAATTGTTTAAAAAAAGAAAGAAAAAATCCTTGGTGGTACTTTGGATAATATATACAAATTTGATGCTTTCTATCCGTTTGAAGCAAGTGAAATGTTAGAATGTTATAGTGTTATAAATCTAGTCCTCTTCAGACAAAGAGGGTATATGAAATCAGCACCACCAATGCTTTTCAAAAGGAATCTCACGTTATAAATCAGGATTTCTTAAAAAACGGAGAGTGTTGGAGAAAGGTACATTTACAGTGGAGACAACCAGTGGGCATGTCTAAGGAGTGCTCATGGTGGGTCACAGAGGCAGGGCGCACCTCTGAATGAGATGCAGTGAGAAGGAGACAAGCCCTTGTTCTCAGGAAGGGCAAGTCAGAGTAGTTAGGGGGTATTTTAGTTTCCTAGGCTGCTCAAGCAAATATTGGGAAATGAGTCCAGTGAAACAATGGAAATTTATTCACTCTTGGTTTGAAGCTGGGAAAAAGTCCAAATCAAGGCATCATCAAGGTGATGCTTTCTCTCTGAAGGCTGTTGCGCTCTGGGTTCCGGCTGCTGGCGACCTTTGGTCCTTGACTTGTCACATGGCATCTAAGACACATGGTGGGGTCTCCTGGTCTCTTTGTTCTCTCTTCCCGGCTCCACTATATTTTAGCTTTGGGCTGTTCCCTGTGGTTTTCTCTCTGAATGTCTGGATTTCACTCTGCTTATAGGATTAGACCCATCTTGAGCGAGATGGGCCACACCTTAAATGAAGTACCTCATCAAAAGATTCTTCTTACAATGGGTTCACACCCACAGAGATGGATTAGGTTAAGAACATGCTTTCTAGGGGGTACATACAGCTCCAAATCACCACAGGAAGGTAGGCTCAGGATGTCTGCAGCATACTTTCAAATGGTTCAATAGAAATAGAAAACAGAAAGAGAGCAAGCAAATAATGCAAAATGTAAACAATCGTGAATCTGAGTGGAGGATACATGGTTGTTCATTGATCTATTCTTTCAACTCTTCTGCAAGTTTGAAAAGTTTCAGAATAGAGATCTGGTGGGGAAGAAGGAGAGTGTTACAGGAAGAGAGTGGCCCTGGATGAGGTGGGATGTCCCCAGGAGGTGCTGGCTGATTGGTTCTCACAGAGGCTGCCAGGAGGCACTGGCTGGGAGGAGGCACCGCAGCTGGAGGTCAGGTCCCTTGGTCTGTGAAACTCAGATGCACCTCTTCTGTGCACCCCTATCCCTCCTTCTTCATCTCTGGGATGGATAATTGTATATGTCAACTTGGTTAGGGGATGGTGCTCAGATGTTTGGTGGAACACTGGCTGAGATATTGCTGGGGAGGTATTCTGTTGGTGTGATTGGCATCTCTAATCAGTTGACTAAGGGAAAGGCAATTACCCTCAATAACGTGGGTGGGCCTCACCCAAGCCATTGAAAAATGTTTTTAATTAATAATATTTTTATTGATAAAACTTAACATTGAAACATACATTCTTAATATACAAACATCCCATACACGGTATACAATTAATGGCACACGATATCATCACATAGCTGTGTATTCTTCCCCATGATCAGTTTTTTAAACATTTACATCACTCCAGAAAAATAAATAAAAAAGAAAAAGAAAAATTTCATACACACTATTCCCCTTATCCCTCCTTCTCACTGATCACTAGTATTTCCATCTGCCCAATTTATTTTAATCTTTGTCTCCCCTATTATTTGTTTATTTTTTATCCATATTTTTTACTCATCTTTCCATACCCTAGACAAAGTTAGCATGAGATGCAAGGTTTCCTCAATCACAGAGTCACATTTAAAGCTATATCACTATACAATCATCTTTAAGGAATAAGGCTACTGGAACACAGCTCTACGGGTTCAGATACTTCCCTCTAGCTACTCCAATACACCATAAACTAAAAAGGGGATATCTATATAATGCATAAGAATAACCTCCAGGATAACCTCTTGACTCTGTTTGAAATCCCTCAGCCACTGACACTTGTAGAGTTTGCTTTGCTTAACTAAGGTGGCTGTTCTAGTTTGCTAGATGCTGGAACACAATATACCAGAAACAGCTTTTAAAAAGGGGAATTTAATAAGTTGCTAGTTTACAGTTCTAAGGCTGAGAAAAAGTCCCAATTAAAGCAAATCTATAGAAATGTCTAATCTAAGGCATCCAGGGAAGGATACTTTGGTTCAAAAGGCTGATGAAATTCAGGGTTTCTCTCTCAGCTGGAAGGGCACATGGCGAACATGGTGGTGTCTGCTGGCTTTATGGAAATAAGGAGTTTCCACAAATCCTTCCTGGATAGCTCCATGCCTAATCCTGGCTTTCTCTGAAATGGTTGGCTGGTTCCACATTTGGTTAAATCCTCAAGTGGGGCACTTTTCTCTGAGATCTTCCTTTCTGGAGGCCCAGAATTTTGCAGAACTTCAACTTCTGGTTTCTTTGTATCCAAGGTTCAGTTCTCACCTTATCTCTTTCCTGTCACATTTCACTATAAGCTGCGAGGAGATCCCAGGTTGCACTTTCCGCATTTATTTTGGAAATCTCTTCTGCTAAATATCCACGTTCATGGCTTTTAAAATCTGCCTTCCAGCAAAAGCCACTAGTTAATTTTGCCAGATTACCTGCCATGCTAAAACAAGGATCTCCTTCCTTCCGGTCTGCAATAGCAAATGCTTTGTTTCTGTCTAGAGCCTGGTCAGAGGTATCTTTATAGTCCACATTTCTACCAACAGTCTCTTCAAAGCATTCTAGGCATTCTCTATCACGCTCCTCACAACTCCTCCAAAATCTTCCCCTTATCGATTTAAAAAGCCATTCCAACATGTTTGGTATTTGCAAACTGCAGCAGCACCATACTCTCTGGTACCAAAATCTGTTCTAGTTTACTAGCTGCCGGAATGCAGTATACCAGAAATGGAATGGCTTTTAAAAAGGAGAATTTAATAAGTTGCTAGTTTACAGTTCTAAGGCTGAGAAAAAGTCCCAATTAAAGCAAGTCTATAGGAATGTCTAATCTAAGGCATCCAGGGAAAGATACTTTGGTTCAAGAAGGTTGATGAAATTCAGGGTTTCTCTCTCAGCTGGAAGGGCACATGATGAACATGGCGGCATCTGCTGACTTTCTCATGGCTTTACAAAAAGGCCCATTGAAATTTGAACAGCGAAGAACTAGAGATTTCCAGAGAAAGAAAAATTTCTGCCTCCAGACTTCACCATCTCCTCCTCTCTGAGTTTCTAGCCTGCTGGCCTCCCCTGAGGACTTCATACTCAAGACTTCAATATCACTCCTACCAAAATTTCTACCTGCAGCACTACCCTATGGATTTCAGACTTACTGGACCCCAGAATCAAATGAGCCAATTCATAATCAAAATTTCCAATATGTATGGTGTGTGTGTTGTGTGTCGCGTGTGAAGTGTCTGGCATGTGTGTGATGTGTGTTTTCAGTTATATGTATTGTGTGTGTGGTGTGTGTGGTATGTCTGTGGTATGTGTGTGATGTGTGTGTTGTGTGTGTGCTATGTGTGGTGTATGTGTGGTGTGTGTGTGTTTTGTGTATGTTGTGTGAGTGTGGGTGTTGTCTGTGTGTGAGGTGTGGTGTGTGTATGTGGTATGTGTGTGTGGTGTATGTATGTGGTGTGTGTGTGATGTGTGGTGTGTGTGGTGTGTATGGTGTGTGGTGTGTAGGTGGTTTGTGTGTGGTTTGTGTGGTGTGTGTATGATGTGTGTGTTGTGGTGTGGGTGTGGTGTGTATGGTGTGTGTGGTGGGTGTGCACGCGTCCTGTTGGTTCTTTCTCTGGAGAACCGGGACTATAAGGTCCCCCACTTTGGCAATGGCAGGAGAACAGACCAGGGTCCATTCTGCTTCTACTCTCTATCCTACTGTCTGAAGTATAACTCTAGTCTCTGACCAAACACATTTACATGCTTCTAGGGGCTCCCCTCCACCAAAGAGTTATGTGTAGACTCTCTAGTATGGCCCATGGACTCTCAATGACACAGTACCGTCCACCCTCCCACCCCACACCCAGCATCCCGTCATGCCTGCGACCCAGACTCAATGGTCAGCTCCACAGCTTACTTGGCCCTGAACTCCTTGGCCCTCTTGTGACATCCTCTTAAGGCTTCTGCTGACCCTGAACTGTCCACACCAGCACAATTCCAACTCTCTTTTCTGTGCCCACATGCCCCATAACCCCCTAGGATAGCACCCAGCCCCCCACTGTGTCCCCTGTGAATGTTGTACCCCACTTTTGCTCTTTGGGGTTAGAGGGTGTGGTCTCCCTCACAGATAGTGCAGAGAAATGACACAGCCTGAAGGAAGGAGACCCATAGATTAGAATACTGATTGGATATTTTATAGGGAGAAGTAAGACTTGCTGGTCAACCAGAAACTGGGATTCCCTGGCCTATAAGAAAACAACATGCCACCCAAGGGATAAGAATGCTTCTTGGTGTGTTTTAAGTGGTTGAGCCTCACAGTTCATGGCGCAGCCTCTGAAAACAAATGTCTCCAACTCCACCAGCTTCAGGGGGCACCCCTTTTAAGATTCACTTGTGGGTTGCCAGATAAAATACAGGACACCCAGTTAAATTAGAATTTCAGGTAACAATTTTTTAGTATATGAACCAAATATTGTACGGGGCATACTTTACTCCCATTTATTGTTTGCCTTTATATTCTGTTTATGATGTTTTCTGACACAATAAGACCTTATAAATAAGGTTTTGGATTAAGGTTCATCCATAGAAATGTTTCTTCCCTATTTCTTTAATGTGATAGAATAATGGGTCCCCACAGATGCCCATGTCCAAATATCCAGAACCAGTGACTAAGGTATCTCACACGGCAAGGGGACATCATAGAGCAAGTTAAGGATGTTGAGATGAGGAATTATCCTGGGTTATTTCAGTGGACCCAATGCAACCACACAGGTCTTTATAAGGAAAAAAGGAAGGCAGAAGCATTGGCTAAGCTGGGATTTTCCTAGGAAAGCCTATGACTATGCATCTTTAGTATTCACTCATGTCCTTATCTGTCCCTTCATTCCTGTCCTCCTCTGTCCATTCATTTATGTTTTCATCTGTCCATGCACTCACGTCTTCATCTGTCCATTCATTCATGTCCTCATCTGTCCCTTCATTCATGTCCTCATCTGTCCATTCATTCACATCCTCATCCATCCATTCATTGGTTTAGTCTTTCCTGAGACATGAATGAGTGTGAAGTGCAGGCCAGGCAGAGTTGAGATGCTGATGATGCAGAGATGATGGAGAATGCTTTTGTCCCCAGGCAGCCTCTGGCCTAGTCAGTAGAGACAAGGGTGGCTTGGGAGGCTGTAATTACCAGTCTCCGATCATTGCTGCCCTCTCTCCTGGGAAGACAAACATCTCCACCCTGTTGACCTCATGCAGGTGATGTGACTTGCTTTGGCCAATGAGATGTGTGCCGATGATGTGTGTCACTTTCTGGTGCAAACTTTTAAGAGCCAGACCAGCCTAGCCAGGCACTCTTTTCCTTTGGCACATGATTGACAACATCCCAGGTTGGGGCTACTCTGCTAGCATGAGTAGAACCAAGTGAGAAGAGACCCCTGTGGTGCTGTGATGAGTGTGTAGTGGGAGCAATAAATGGGTCTTTATACTTTCACACCACTGACATGTTGGGGTTTTGTTACCACAGTGTAATCTCCTCTGTCCTGACCATGCTAGCCGGTCACATTGACCTACATGGCAACAGAGGCACAATTTCTGAGCCTCCTGGCACTTAAAATATAATTTATTTTTGCTGCTCTTGAACAGGCACTTTGATACAACTGGACTGATATATCTAAATATGCAAACTTCTCCAATTTAGGTCTATGCATTACTCAGATATCTAATTTAAACTCGATAGCATTTTGAATTTTATATAATCTATAAATCAGTTTATAACTGGTTATGTATATATATTATATGTATTATAATTGGTTACAGTTTTAGGAAGGGCAAATCCTAGGTAGCATCAGGTAATGGTGGTTGTAAACCTCCATTTACAAAAATCTGAATTTGAAAGGATGTTTACAGGCAATACTGTTACAGCAAGTATCTGATTCAGTGAGGAAAATATGTGGCAAAGGGAACATATGACTGCAATGAAATAACATCAAATAGCAACCTACAGCATCAGGGTAAGGCAATGTTCATGTACAATATATCAGCAATATAGATTATTATCAATTAGTTCTTCGTTATTCTCTATCTTTGAATGGGAGATTTTAGGTATGGCTGAAGGCAGTCAGATCTCCCTAAATCCATTCTAATTCTTTAAACTTATTCTGCTTTGCTGTTTTGATCAAACCTGCCAGGACATGATAAGCAAGCAGAATTTGTAAAGTCTACAATTCTGGGAAGTTCAAACAGAAAATATTCAACTTGTGCTGGTTTGAAGCTGTTACATGTCCCAGAAAAGCCATGTTCTTTTAATCCAACCTTGTTGGGGCAGACCTATTTTTCAGTGGGACCTCTTGGTTAGGTTGTTTCCATGGAGATGTGACTCCACCCACTCAAGGTGGGTCTTAATATGTTTACTGGAGTCTTTTAAGAGAGTTCAGAGAATTTAAAGATGCTTAAAGAAAGAAAATGCCCCAGCAGAAGCCAGAAGGACTTACAGGAGCTGAGAGCCATTTTTGAAACCAACCCAGGAGGGACGGGCCGGCAGACCTAGCCCTCCCTTGTGACAGAGGAACCAGGACGCAATCGGCCTTTCTTCAGTGAAGGTATCCTCTAGTTGATGACTTAATTTGGACATTTCCCTGGCCATAGAATTGTAACTTTTAACTTAATAAATCCCCTTTCTAAAAGCCCTGGCATGTACTATATTCCAGCAGCTTTAGTAAACTGAAACACAACTTTTTAAGCAAATCTGAAAAAATACTTTTTATGGTAGATCACTGTGGCTTTAGGTATTTGAGCTATGAAAGTTGTGTTCAAGGGACCTGCGGTGGTTTGGGACTATGTATCCCACAAAAACATGTTCTTAATCTTACTCCTTTCCTCTGGGTGTGAACTCTTATGAATAGGACATTTTAATGAGTTTACTTCAGTTAAGATGTGACCAGCTGAATCAGGACGGACCTTAATCCTATATTTGAAGGCTTTATAGTGAAGGTCAGAGAGAGAGAAAGGGAGCAGCCAGAAGCTGAAAGTCTATAGAACCAGGAAGAGAATGCAGAAGGCAGGAGAGCCCCCATGTGCATTGTCCTGTAGCAGAAAAGTCAAGGACTAAGGATTGCCGGCAGCCAGCCCCAAAATGCCAGTCTTTGGGAAGAGAGCATTGCCTTGATGAAACCTGGATTTTGGACTTGTCCTATCCTCTAAACCATGAGCCAGTAAATTTCCATTGTTTAAGCAAACCCTCTGCATTGTATTTGTTTTGGCAGCCAGGAAATTAAACAAGTATAATTTCTCTAAAATGTAATATTGTGCACCAGCTTTCATTCATTATTAATTGAATTATTTCTCTCAACTTTACACCTTCGTGGTTTTCATTCCACATTTGTAGACCCCAACATCCTCTCTGGATGGGACTCAGTAAAACCACCTTTGACTGATCTTTAAAGTTGAGAAGTGCAAGTTTTACTGCAAAATTTAATTTTATGAGCATAACTTCTTCAGAGAAACCTTAAAGTACAGGACATCCCATTTTTAAAATGGGTAATAATAATAATAATTGCAGATTTCTTATTTTGCTCCCTCCCTATCTCATCCTGTAATAGACTGAATTATGCAGCCCAGGAAAACATATTCTTAAGCTTATGCCATTCCTGGGGTATGACTCCATTGTAAATAGGACTATTGAAGATGTTATTCTTAGGTAAGGTGTGATCCAGCTGAATTAGGCTAGGTTTTAATTTGAATTATTGGAGTCCTTTGTAAGCAGAGGAATTCAAACAGAGAAGAACCTAAAAGTCAACAGAACCCAGAAGAAAAAGGAGAAGACGTTGCCAAGTGCATTACTATGTGACAGGGAAGCCAAGGATGCCAGTGGCCAGGCTCAGAATGCCACTGTCACTGGGGAGAAAGCATTGCTTTGCTGATGGCTTGATTTTGAATTTCTAGCCTCAAAACCATGAGCCAACAAATTCCCCTTTGTTTAAGCCAACCCATGGTATGGTGTTTGTTTTAGAAGCCAGGAAAGACACACCCCATCCCACCCAAAACTTTGTACCAGCTGTGCTGTTAACAAGGTGTAGGCCAGTTGACTTGATGTCATATCTTTGTGCAGGTACAAATGATATCCAGGCCTAAACCTAAACCATGAGACTGCTAGGATGATCAGAACGGAGAATATTTTACACCAAGTGATGTCTTAGTTCCTATTCCTTCTTTTCTTTCCTTTTTTTTTTGGTTGCATGATCCAGGAATTGAACCCAGGTCTCCCACATGGAAGGTGAGCATTCTATTACTGAACCATCCATGCACCCTTAATTCCTATTCTTTTAATTAAGAAAGTATATACAAGTGCTTTTTAATAAGCAGTCTATTTTTTCAGGTGTAATTTACATACCATAAAATTCATCCTTTGGAATATATAATTCGATTATTTTCTTAAACTTAGAGTTGTAGCACTGTCACCACCATCCAGTTTTAAAACATTTCCACCCTCCCAAAAGTTTGGAGTCAATTCTTTGACTTCCAGCCCAAGGAATCCACTGAAGTGCTTTCTGTCTTGATAGATTTGCCTTTTCTGAGCATTTCATGTAAATGGAATCATACTATGGGCTTTTGCACAGGCTTCTCTCACTCAACACGTTTTTGTGACTTATCGATGTTGCCATATGAATCAGTAGATTGTTTCTATTAATGGATATGAACTATTCCATTGTATGGGTATACTGCATATTGTTTATCCATTTACCAGTTGATGGACATTTGGGCTGTTTCCAACTTTAATATCCATGTGCAAGTCTTTTGTGGATTTATGTTCTGATTTATCTTCAAAGATTCCTAGGAGGGGAATTACAGGGTAGACTAGTAAGTCTGTTTAATCTTTTAAAAGACTGCTTTCCAAAATGATGGCATCATTTTGCATAATTGCTGGTTTAAATTTTTAAATGAATGAGATATATGCTCTCTTGCTTTGCAAATGGAAAGACCCTCTCCTATATTGAAGAGGGTAGGTCTTCAATATCACCAATGGGAGTGGTCCAAAGACCAGCTAAA
Source organism: Myrmecophaga tridactyla (assembly GCA_004026745.1). Lineage (NCBI taxonomy): Eukaryota > Metazoa > Chordata > Mammalia > Pilosa > Myrmecophagidae > Myrmecophaga > Myrmecophaga tridactyla. The sequence continues at coordinate 80,804 of PVIY010001411.1, read as the reverse complement.
CCCCCGGTCTGATTGCTGGCAAGCAGACCCACTCAGCATCAATATTGCTATAAACCCAAGCATCGTTTTGGCCAGCTCTTCCACAGCATAGATAGACATCGATTAAGGAATTCATCTAACAGGTCAATTCACATAGATACCTGGAATACCTGGAAATATTTTGCAAGCCAGTCCTCTTGTCAGGACCACAAAGGTACAAAACTGTCAAAATCTTAAGGGAGAATAATAATTTTTTTTCCTGATTGGTATCCTGATTGTAACACTTGATCCATAAACCCTCTGGGCTAAATTAGGTCTGCACAGAATTTGAAGATCCCATTGGCCGTTTCTCTTCCTATTTCCCCTACTTCAGCAGCAATGAGTTTATATTATTTAATTATTAATTAAAACTTACTATACTTCCCTACCATACATGCACTTGCCAATCCCCAATTCTCACAATAGAGTTATAGTATATTTTGGTTAGATGAACATTCAGTAGTTAAATAATTTTGATGATGTAAATGCTACTCAGAATGGAGCCATGTAGTATACTATGATTATTTTTCTGTTTATGCCCAATGCTTTATATTTCTTGGAACTTAAATGTCACCCTTTTTCTTTGCTTTGCATTCACTGTTGTGGTAGTTAGATTCAGTTGTCAACTTGGCCAGGTGAAGGCACCTAGTTCTGTTGCTGTGGACATGAGCCAATGGTACGCGAACCTCATCTGTTGCTGATTACATCTGCTGTCGGCTAGGAGGTGTGCCTGCTGGAATGAATGACGTTTGACTTAATTGGCTGGTGCTTAAATGGGAGACTCAACATAGCACAGCCCAAGCAGCTCAGCATACCTCCTCTCAGCCCAGGCCTTTGGAGGTGCAGAAAGAAATCACCCTGGGGAAAGTTGTTGGAACCCAGAGGCCTGGAGAGAAGGCCAGCAGAGACCATCCTGTGCCTTCCCATGTAAGAAAGAAACTCAGATGAAAGTTAGCTGCCTTTTCTCTGAAGAACTAACAAAATAACTCCCCTTTTATTAAAAGCCAATCCGTCTCTGGTGTGTTGCATTCCGGCAGCTAGCAAACGAGAACAACTGTACTTTTCATCAACACAAACCCCAACCCCCATCAATAGTTTAAATTGCATCTTGGTATATTTAATTTCATATTCTTGAAGAACTCTCTCCTGCGATCTTCTGGCCTGATTCTGCAACTGTCATCTGATTCTACAACCCTTTCATCATTTTCCTGGACTTTCATTTTCCCTCTCTTTTGGGTTGGGTCCTTTTTCTTGTATCCCTAACTTCCTATTTTAGGTATACGCCCTGTAGGATTTGTATGTGTGTGTGTGGGGAACACAATCTATAGTATCTGCTTGAGAAGAGGTACATAATTTTTTCACACTTTGATTATCTAAAACTGTCTTTATTCCACCTTTACCCTTCATTGATTATTTGGCTGGATATAAAAGTCTAGGTCGGAAATTATTTCCCTTCACAATTTTTAAGGCATAACTATAGGGTGTTTTAGCTTCTTGACATTTCTGATTCCTGATTCTTTATATGTGACCCACTTCTCATGGTCTCTCTCTGTCTCTCTTTCTCTCTCTCTGTCTTTCTCATAAGGTTTGTAGAATAATCTCTTTGTCCCCAAATCCCTAAATGCCTTTACTTTCATTGTGATATGCACCTGGTGAATACGCTCAGTCTGAATATTCACATGCTTCACTTCTGAGAAATTTCGCTATGATAATTCATTGATTATTTCCTACTCTCTTTTTCTCTTATTTTCAATCACTTTATGTTTTTTGCTAGGATTCCTCAACCCCTGTATGAAATTAATTTTTCATTTCTTCCAGGTTTTACTTTCCAAAGGATTCTTTTTATCCTCTTAATGTATTCTTCCATCCCTTCTCCTTTCCTTCCCTTTCCTCCTTTCTCTTCCCCCTTACCCTCCCTTCCTCCCTGCCCCCCTCCTTCTTTTACTCCTTCCTTCTTTCCTCCCTCCTTCCCCTTCTCCCCTCCCCCCTTCTCCCTTCCTACATTTCTTGTGGTATCTTGTCTCGTTTCATACATGCAGCATCTGTCTCTCTAAGGATATTCTTGAAAGTTTTGTTTCTTTGTTTTCTTCTCCCTGTCTCATCTTTGTTTCCTCCAGAAAAAATGTTGTACTTTTCTGTCTGTTTTGATCCTGATATTTCATGTTAGACATTTCCCCCAGATGTTCAGTGGTATCTGGGTGTCTGCTCGTATTTAGGAATGGGGCTCTAAAAGCGGAAGGGAAGTGCTGCATGCATGGGGGAAGCTGGCCAAGAGTCAGCTTCGGCGGCGTATGGCGATTGGTCAGGATCTCTTGGGCTGATCAGTTCCCCACCACGTCCAGTCTGGAAGGGGCTGGCCTGGCTGCCTGCATTCTGGGAGTCACTATGAGAGGGAGCAGGAAGTCTCATCTTTCACTGGGAATCCCTGGTGGAACCTCATTGTTCCTTGGAGAGCTCACTCTTGCCTGTGCTGATGTTTCCTGGTAGACACTTCCATCCTTCCTTCTCCAGAGAAAAAGGATCCTTTTTCTGCAGGGCGGGCAAGAAGCAGAGCCTGGCTGTGTAGAGTGGGGAAGGGGATTTGGAGATAAAACTACTTTCTAAATGGACTTTCAATCAAACCTTCTTATTTTAGCCATCACATCTATTCACTTCCAGGGGTTTCTGGTACTGCTAACCCATAAGGCATTAGAGACCAGGGTGGCTGAAGCTGAATGCTGGCTCTCCCTCACCTGTCTTGTGTCCTTGAACAACTTACTTAACCTCTCTGTGCCTCGGTTTCCTCATCTATGAAACAGAGGTAATGATAATATCTATCTTATTAGGGTGCTTGCAAGGATTAGGATACATTTAAATTGGGATGGTTGAGATGGGAAAGTTTATGTTGTATATATGTTTCCAAAATTTTTTAAAAAAGAATGACTAAAGAGACAATGGCCGTTAAATGCAATCCATGATTCTGGACTGGATCTAATAACAGAGGAGAAAAGCCTCAGAAGGATGTCATGGGAACATATGAAAACACTGGGCTATAGACTGTGAGCTTTAGCATCAATGTTAAATTTCTTGAACTTGATAACTCTACTTAAGGTGGTTATGTAAGTGAATGTTCTTGTTCTTAGGAAATGAACATGGAAGCATTATGTGTTGGAGAAGCACAAGGTATACAATCTATTCTTTAATGTTTAGAAAATGGATATAGATAAATAGATAGAATGATACAATAAATGTGGCAAAATATTAAAACTGATGGATCTGAGTATTTAAGGGGGGTGTATATAGGAATTCTCTATGGGTTTTGTATTATTTTTGTAACTGTCCTATAAATTTGGAACTATTTCGAAATAAAACATGTTAGAAAAAAAAGAAAAGGAAAACCAAACCCATTTAAAGTGCTTAGAAGAGTACCCGGCACATGTTTATATTTTTAGCTATTACTATTATTATCATTATTATTAATTACTTTGGGGTTCTTCATTCATTCTTGATTAGGAGGATCTTTGGGTGATTTCAATGTGCAGCCCAGGTTAAGGACCTCTGTAGAAGAGGGATTTCTCTCTAATGAAGCTCTGAGTGGATTCTCCTGAGTGCCACTGAAAATTCTGTGTCTCTAACTTTGCCAGGATTTTGTCTTTAGCCCTCTCAAGGTTAACCATGTTTGTGTTTCCAGGTTCGGGGCAGTCAGAGCTATTTTCTATCTGTTTTGCCCAATGATTGGAATATGTCCAGGAATTTGGTTTTCAGTTTCGGATTCCAGGCTTCCACAGCTGCAGGAGAGCTGTACTAGTTTGAGCTGTTATGTACCCCAGAAAAGGCCATATTCTTTTAATCCATGTCCGTGGCTGTAGACTTATTGTGGGAGGGGTCTTTTGGTTGGATTATTTCAATTGAGATGTGATCCCACCAACTCAATGTGGGTCTTAATCCTTTACTGGAGCCCTTTATGAGACGATAAAAGGCAGAAACAGAGACAGAGGGAAAAGGCCAGAGGAGCAAGCAAGGACCTACAGAAATTGAAAAAGCCAGAACCTGAGAGTAGCAAAACCCAGGCGCAAAGGATCAGCAGACACCGACCTTTTGCCTTCCATGTGACAGAGAACCCCAGACGCCAGCGGACTTCCTTCAGAAAAGGTATCCTCCTGTTGATACTTTAATCTGGACACTTTCATGGCCTTTGAACTGTAAACTTGCAGACTAATAAATGCGCTTATAAAAATCTACCTATTTCTGGTATATTGCATTCTGGCAGTTTAGCAAACTGAAACAAGGGGATCCTTTGGTTTTTGTTGATCTAGGAATGGGCTGTGCTGTGGTTCCAGGAAAGCAGATCAGCTTACCTGGGAACTAGTTAGACCCTGCCCCTGCCTACTAAGTCAGAGACCCAGAGAGGGGCCCAGAGATCTGTGCTGTAACAAGCCCCTCCAAGGGGTTCTGACACCTGCTCAAGTTGAGAACCACAGAGCAACACGCTGGCTGCTTGGAGGAGGAAAACATAAAGGCTTGCATTCTAAGCTTTTAAGCTTTTTAAAATTCCTTTGAGATAGGGAAGGTCTTTCTGGACTATAAGCTGCCTTTTTATTGATGTCCTTGTGTTGCTGGTACTAATTTTCCATATGAAAGAGAAATAATATATGCAATTAATATGTATAAATATCATATCAATATATGTTATATAAGTATATTAGTACATGTAATTATGTATGAACCATAATGCATAGTATGTTATATAATAGATGAATAGTGGTATAATATATTGCATATAATTATATATGATAAAAGATTTATCAGAAATGATAAAAATGGTAGATACTTGACAGCTCTAGAAAAAAACCCACACAGAATCTTGCAAGAATCGCCCAAGTTAAAAATAGCTAACACAATGTTGCGAATCCAAAATAATATGTCCGAGGTTCAGGTGGGGCTGCTTTCTAAGGACTAGGTGAAGGTGAAAGTTTGTAGAGGCTCAAGTGCACAGACACACGTGATGTGGACTCTGCCTTACATTGAAGTGGGGGGAAATCTCACCATTTTGGGTTTGGAGTCAACCAGTCAGAATGTAAGCAGTATAGTATCATTTTGACTCATCCAAAGCCACAAACTCTTGACCAATCCTCCTGCAAGTACTAAATACGAGGCACTACTCTGCAACTATGAAACAAACAAAGAGAACAAACCCCATACCCTTGTGAGGTTGCAGTGACATTGGAATGCTCCCAGAGTTTGCTGATAGCCGTGAAAATGGATAAATGACTTTGGGAAAGCCACTTAGCAGTGTAAGTCAAGAGTCACAAAAATGTCCATTCCCTTGTGATTAATAGGAAGAAAAACCATTTGGCAGATACAAAACAGACTGTATATGCAAAGGCTCTCATTATGCCTATGTTCTGGGTTTTAATGAATTAGGAATATCTAAAGTGTCTAGGAATTGGGGAGGGGTTAAGGGAAATAGAGTGCCTTGACTCCATGGAATATTATTCAGCAATGAACATACTTGGGAAGATTATAAGATGAAAAGCTCTAAAAGTAGATCTTCTAGAGGAAAAATGTAGACCATAAATCGTTTTTGTAGAAAACTAGATAAGCATATGGTCCAGGAATTGAAAGGAATGGAGTATCTTACTAAAACAATCTCCCAATGAATTAATACTTCTTTGGCAAAAGCTACAGCTTATTATTTCACAAATAAAATAAGATTTCTATGTATTTTAATCAGGCAACTATTTTTTAAGTACACAGAAATCAATTGGCTTTCCCGTAGGCTGAAAATCCCTGTAATTCTCCCTCCTTTTCCTAAGGATGGTCCCCTAGGATTCTTCTTTTTTGAGATGAGAGTTATGTTCCCGTATTTTTGCTTCATAATGTCTCTGTTATCAAAGTGAGTTAAAATGGTCCTCTCTGTTCTTCATCGCCCCTAAGTAAGCCAGCAGGTTGAAGACTTGCCCCAGGAATTACTTTGTCCCCTTTTGTATATAAAGGAGGAAATGACTCGATCTTCTCCCCAATAGTAATAAAAGTACCTCATGCTGAGCTGGCACAGCCATTCTATTTTGTCCATGCACCATCAGGTCACCATGACAGTAATGTAGGATGGGAGGAGCTGTGTTATGCTTCCTGTCCCTTACAGATGGCAGAGCTGAAGCGAGGACCCTCATTTTGCATGCATGTCTTTGTGGGGGCTCTTAAGTCAGGCTGGCTTTGGTGTGATGCCCTGCTCTGCCACTTATTAGCTGTGTCACCCTGGCAATGTCACTTAGTGGCTCTTTGCCTCAGTGTTCTCATCTGTAAAATGGGGTGCTAATGGGACCTGCATTCTAGGGTTGTGAGGATCAGGTGGCCAAAGCCAGGTGGTGGGCTCAGTACCTGGTGGAGAGAAGGATTCGAGCAGCTACTGAGGACACAAGGCAGGTTCACCAGAATTACAGCCCCCAGCCTCTCATGTATGTGGGAATGCAGAACCTGGAGCTGCCTCAATTGAGCAACAATATTTTACACCTTAGAAGTAAGGAAACATGATACCCAGTGTGGGACTGTGGGACTGTGGGATAGGGCTGGGGAGAAGGAGCCCTGCCTGACTGGACCCATCCTTGGAGTCCAGCTGTCTTTCATGCCTAACTATGAGAATGTGGAGCTAGGTTTGTTTCCACATTTAAAATCTGCTTGGTGCTGAACTGCTGGGCTGGCTGCACAATTCACTCAGGTTTCCCACATCGGGTGACCTCAATGCAGTCACCAGGGCCGTAGTAAGCAGCCCAGGACTGCAGATATCTTTACACCAGATCCACTCCCACTCCTCTGCCCACCCCACACCCCTGTTAGAGTGGGATCTTGGGAGGTAGGTGTCTGCCACCTCTGCCTTGGAACGTTGCACAGGTCTGGCCCCCACCTCTCCTCCATGTTCAGTCTTAGGTGTGGCTCCATTTCCTCCCTTCTAAAGAATCTGCCTGCTCTCATCCTCTCTTTCCCCTCCTGCACAGCCATCCCAGCCCTTCCTATGTGGTCCTGGCGAATGAGCTCCCGACAGTCTTTTGTCAGCGTTTGGGGACTTTCCTGAGCCCTCTGGTGGAGAATGCTTCATCTCTCATTTGGCACCAGGGCACACCATCAGGGGCCATTCTGCTCCCTTCCATCACCCTTCTATGTATATCCCAAATACCCAGGCTACAATCTCTGTGGGGCCTCGATACCTTTGTACCTTCCTTCTGCAAACTACTTCCATCTCTATCCTTCCTCTGTCTGCAATCCATTGTGAGCTCCTGCCACAGCATTCTCAACTTCCCTCTCCTTTGCCTTCATCCTCAAATGAATGGACCCTCTATCTCAGGATTTGCTTTCTTCCAGCTCATACATAGACAGATGAGTCCTTTCAAAGAAAATCATACCACTGTGCACTCACAGATGCCACAAAAAAATGATTCTCAGTACTGGCTGGGTTCGTAGTGCTACTCAGTAATCCTTTCATTTGTCCTTGGCAGCAACATCTTCCCATCCCCTCAGAGCTATTCTAAGCATTCACCTTCAGCACCATTTCCCTGCTTAAATGGATCCCTCTCACTTTTTAAGTACAACAAACATCTAAATCAGGCATAAAATCTTTTGGTTTTCTACCATGGCCACAGACAATTTTATCTACAGACACACTCACTGAGTTGGTTGTAGTCTGATGGTCCCCACCTGATGGGCCGCCCCTTAACCCTTTTCTGCCTTCTCTGGGCCTGGAAGGCTGTCCTCTCTGGTCTTCATCAGTAGGCTCATTGAACTTCTGGTTTCCTATTGGGTATGTCCAGTGGGAGGCACCAATAGGACATCAAAGGGTGGGAAGAGAGAAAAGTTGAGATATTTCTTCTCTGTTCCCTACCCATCCATGGTGGCTAATTTCATGCATCAACTTGGCTAGATTATGGTGTCTAGTAGTTTGGTCAAGCAAGTACTGGCCTTATGGTTACTGTGAGGGTATTCCATACATGGTTCTAAATCATTAGCTAGTTGGTTGCATCTACAACTGATTATATCTACAGTCAACAAAAAACAGTGCCCTCAGCAATGAGGAGTCTCCTCATCCTATCTGGTGGAGGCCTTAAAACAAGAACTGAAGATCTCAGCAGTCAGAAAGAAGAATTTCTATCTCTACTTCAGCCAGCTGGCTTCTCCAGGGGCATTTACTATCACCTTCGTTGGAGTTTCCATCTTGTGATCTGCCCTGTGGAATTCAGACTCTTAAAATTTACATAGATATGGGTATGTGTATACATATGTATACATAATATTTAGAAACATACATGTGTATATATATATATAAAATTTCCTGTTGGTCCTGCTTCTCTGGAGAACTCTGACTAATCTGCTATCTTTGGTTCTCCCTCTCTGTTAGTGACTTTATTCCCACATAACTGCAGCTCTCCCTGGCCGCTTCTACTCCAAAGTTCAGGCATTGCCCCCACTCTAGTCCCTGCTCCGAAATTCCAGCCCTCACTGCTCCAGTGACATAATTACCTTCTTGTTCCTACCCTAAAGATGAAAGTGACTTCTGGCTCCTCTGAATCCCTTATGTATCACTGCCTTAACTCCACCTTTATAAGGGTTCCTTTCATTAAAGTCTCTTCCTTTGAACCACAGAGAGTGACCCCTGTTTCCTGCAGGATTTGAATGAGATATTTGCCAATTCCTTTCTCTGTCCAGAGGGGGAGTTGCCCCAACAGTCTCTCAAGGACATCGCCAAAATGTTCTTGGCCCTCCCTCCTCCTTATAGCCTTATTTCTCCCACTCTGTTCTATCCCCTTACTCTAAATGCACTCCTAACTCTTTCATCACCTGCTTTCCACTTTCTACTGTACTTCTAGCTATTGCCCTATAATTTCTCATCTCATTCAGTATTCTGGAAAGTCTGAACCTTTCGTCTATCTTTGTATGCCCCATTCAGTTAGTGCTATCCTGTGCCCTGACTGGGGCCTCACCATTCTCTTTCCTAAGGTATCCAATGAGGGACAATCACCGTCGCCACAGGATGAGTCTTCAGCACTTCCTCTATACAACCTCTCAGCATCAGGATGAACTTGGCTTTGGAGTCAATTCCTAACCTATTGAGGGCCTGGGTAAGTGTTTTTAACCTCTACTATTCTCAGTATCTTTCTGTGTGAAATGGGGGTGAAAAATCTATCTCACAGGTCACAGTATTTGAAGGAGTCAGTGGATGGCATTGCTTGACCCATTGTAGACCCTCAACCAAAGTTATTTCTGATTTTTATGATTCTTATCACTGATTTCCTTTTGTAACTCTTTCTTCCTTTGGCATTTATCAAACCAACTTTTCTTACACATACTCCAAACTGACCATTTCTTCTCAGGTCCCATCATTGGCTCCTCTTCCAATGACAACCCTCAGGAGGCTGGTGTTCTCTGGGATTCCTCCCTGATATTTTTCCTTCCTAAGTTTGCTCCTAATCAATGGAGAGTTCATCACACCACCTGTTCACCAATGCTTTTCAAGTTCCAGCCTCCAGCCCTGACTTCTTTTCAGCACCGGTCATCTCGATGTGGAAATTCCCCAGCTATTTAACACACATTTAAACCTAGTTCCTCATTGTTCCTTGTTACAGACCCTTCTGCCTGTGTTCCTTATCCTGATCAATGGGACTCATCCAATCAACCTAATCATCCAACTTAAAGATGTGGGCCTCATTCTGAAATCCCGTCTGTGGGAGATACAGATGGGTGCTACCCAGATCCCCTCTCATAGCAAAACCTTTTGCCCAACTGTGGAAAGCAGCAGGTCCTTCACTGGTGATCTCAGATGCAGGGAGCTGCTGTCTGGAAGCTATGCCTTTCTTGGACAGTCCACAGCAAGTGGATGAGGCAGGGGCTATTCTGATGGGGACACAGCCTGCTTAAGAAATCCCCACGGGGTGACTGGGGCATTGCGGAGCCTACATCACTGCCTATCTTCTCTCACTGCCCAATCTTCCTGCTTCCCCCTACTTTGCACAAAAGTTGAGCTCTAATGACCATCTTGTACCCTAAACTTTATTTCAGCTCCTGCCTCTGGACAAACCAAAGTGCCTAACTTTTCCTCATCCTGCCTTGTCACCAAGACAGATGATTTTACTTCCTGCATATATCTGAATGCCTTCTGTTCCAGTTTGCTAGCTGCCGGAATGCAACATACCAGAAATGGAATGGCTTTTAAAAAGGGGAATTAAATAAGTAGCTAGTTTACAGTTCTAAGGCCAAGGAAATGTCCCAATTACAACAAGTCTATAGTAATGTCCAATCAAAGGCATCCAGGGAAAGATATCTTGGTTCAGGAAGGCCAGTGAAGTTCAGGGTTTCTCTCTCAAGTGAGAATGCACATGGTGAACACGGCATCATCTTCTAGCTTCTTCTCCTGGCTTCCTCTTTCATGAGCTCTCTGGGAGGCATTTTTCTTCTTTATCTCCAAAGGTCACTGGCTGGTAGACTCTGCTTCTTGTGGCTATGCCATACTGCTCTGATCTCTCTGAATCTCCTTCCTTCTCCAAAATGTTTCCTCTTTTATAGGACTCCAGAAACTTATCAAGACCCACCCAAATGGGTGGAGACACACCTCCAGCTAATCCAGTTTAACAACTACTACTTTTTTTTTTTCTCCCCACCCGGGGAGGAGGACACGGAGGGGAGAAGGGAGCGAGGGGGATGGCGGGGGAGGGAGGGCGGGTGGAGGGGTCGGGAGGAACGGGGAGCGGGAAAGATCCGCCGGGCCACTGGCACGGCCTTAACAACCACTTTTGATTAAATCACATCTGCAGGGAGATGATCTGATTACAGTTTCAAACATACAGTATTGAATAAGGATTATTCTACCTTTATGAAATGGGATTTTGATTAAAATATGCTTTTCTAGGGTCCATGCATCCTTTCAAACCAGCACACCTTCCTTTCCAATCCTATGGCTCAAGCCTTAGGTCAAGCCCTATTTCTGTTTTAGTTTAAGCCTTAAGGATAGTATTATTTGTCACCCTGCTCAACTCCCTAGGGCCACCCAGCACACCTCTATTAAGGTGATCTACAGAAAATGCAAATCTGATTATGCCACATCCTTCTCCAGCCACTTCCATGCCTCCCATGGCATTTAGGATGAAGTCAAGTTTATTACTAGATTGTCCCCAACCTGGGTCCTCTTAGCTGCTGGCTTCCTGACTCCCTTGGACTTGGTTTTACAGCCACTACAGCCAACAGAAAGTGATTCCTGAGAAGCAGTGTGCCGTCTTATGCCCACGCGCTGCTCCCCATACAGAGTCTCCTGCCTGATTTGTCTTTCTCCCTGAGTCCACTTGGAAAATCCTAACACTCGTTGGAAACTCCGCTTGGAGACAATCTCCCTGCTGAAGTTCTCCTGATAGCCTCAGGCCGAGTTCATCATGTTGCCCTCTGAATATTTTTTTGTAGCTCATACATCTTTAGAAAGAATCACATAGCAGACTCACCTCTATCTACTATTTATCTGAGATTTTCTGCCTTTCCTGCTGGAATGAAACCTTCCTGAAGCTGTCTTCCCCAGGGCTCAGGCCATGGCACATTGTTAGGAGATCATCAAGCCTCAGTTGGAGGATGCTGCAACACATGAAGCACATTCACATGCCAGCTTCCTGTGTCATTTTTAAGAGTAGCTCTCTGTTGATAGAGGCCTTTGTTCTGGTGGACGCTATTCATTCTGTATCCCAAGTTTGTGAGACTGCAGTTGAGTGTCTTTGCTTGGATCTGTCAAATGGGTAATACAATTAGAATAGGTTGCAATAGTAGCCCCTGCAGTCCCTCAGCAACTTCTGTATTTCTGTGTGCTTGCCTCTGCTAACTCTGTACTTCTCTTTTGCAGCCCACCCCTTTCAATTGGTCCTAAAGAGCTCTCTAAGATGGAGAGGGAACATGGCTGCAGAGCACATGTCCATCACCAGGAAATCTTCCCACCACAAAGAAAATGACACCTAGAAAAGATGGCCCGTACCATGGAGCCCAGGGAGAAAGGCAGAAAGCCCCAAGCAGAGCTTTTGGGGACCAGTGAAGTGGTTTGAGAAGGGATGGAGTGAAGCCCCATCCATGGGTATCACTGGTGCGGACACCAGGCATAATATATAGAACATCTAATTTTGGATCTGGGAGCCTAAGGTTGCAAAAGTTTGTGTGTTTTTTCAACCTGTGTCTGAGACTGCAGACCCCATTGTGCTGCTGTGGCCAAGGGCTTGGGAGCAGACAGTAGATCTTACTGTACAAGGGGAGTTGCTCAACCCACTGTGGACAGTAGACAGAAAAGATAGAATCTGATGAAATCCTTGATGTCATTGTTGAGCTGCTGACTCAACCAAACTCAGAACCACCTAACTCAAAGATACCAAATTCCTTATGTTTAGTTTGGTTGATGAATGCTTCATGTGTCACTGAAACATCGTGACTGCTACATCCATTTAAGTGGAATTTCCAAATAACTAAAGCCCACCTCTTTGTAGTGAGTAGAGTAATAGCCCCCTGCTGACATTTTGTATGACCCACTTCGAACTTCTGATCTGTAAGGTAAGAAATTCATGTTGTTGCTATTTTTTGGGAAATTTGTTATGGCTGCAATAGAAAATGAACACATTCTTTTAAGTATCGATTTAAAAGGAAAATCACAATATTCCTGAAAAGCTCACCATGAATCAAGTTTGACTTTATAACAGATTTCTTTCTTCTGTGTTGTCACGTCATGAAAATTTCATTTATCATTCCCTAAACAAACAGTCTCCTTTCTCACCCATCTCTATGTTGCTGCATGCTGCTAAACCAGATACTTAGGTTTTTTGGAATAGAGTCTAAAATAGTACTACCAGCCCTGAGCCAGGGTGCAAGGAACTGTGCTGTGAGCGAAAACTGTGAGCTGTGCATGGGCTTCACAGCTTCTATTTCAATGTCGAGAGGCCTTTGGGAATTTCTTTTCTGCCTTTCTCCTATGTTCCATGTTACCATTCTCCCAATAAATGAGGTTTTACATTACTATTGTCTTCTTGGAATATTAATCACCCTCTTTAACGACCTATCATTTTTACATGGAACAGTACAGGAAATAAATTCCTATCCCTATTTTTAAATTACCAATTTCCCTGCATTTGCCTTATCATAATAAAAGAAATAAAAGTCTCTGGATTGCTCAAGGGTTAACTATATAGCTTTGGATTTTTTGGTTCCCCCCCTCCCCCGACTCAGAACGTGAACCCGCTGTTCTATATTCCTTTCACAAGAAAGGAATGAAGGACAAGGTGCCTAGGTTTTGAATGTGCATTCGATGTACATTCATAATAAATGCTGAACCGAATGGGCACATTCATGTTTGCTCCTTGATGCAAATGAACCTGGTGAATGGAAATCTTGGGGCACAGCTCACCTCGCAGAGAACGAATCTGTGCACTCACACCTGACAAAAGGTTCTTGAATTTCCTGTAAAACTAGCTTTTCCTCTCTCTATCACAGCTGTCCTCTTCATTCCTGGATCTTTGGAATCAGAATGCTTTTCTTTTTTTTTTTTTTTTTCCCACACTGCCGTTGGATAAAAGATCCCGCCTTTGATTGAAATGGAATCTTCCACTATTGAGCAAGCCTTTGTTGAATGAGTCATCGGGGCGGCAGCTCATTGGCTGAGGCCGTTCGTACCCAAGGGATTGCCTGGCATAAACTGCAAGGGCCTGCTTCATTCACAGAAACGCTGGCTGGCTCGCTAGCCCTTTCATTCACGCAAACAGAATTTCATTCACATTTTGCCGTTTTTTATCTGCTTCTAATGAAGACCACGGTTTGGGAATGATAGGGCCGTTTTGTTTTAGATTTGGGGGGGCTTTGATCACAATCGAAATCATCTCTGGGGTGTGTATTTGCTGTTGCTATGCAAGCAGAGGGAAGAAAAAAAATGAATGCTGTGTGGTGGCTGTTCTGCTAGGGCTGCGGCAGAGAGAGGACCGCCCGGCGCGCGTCCGGGGCGCGCTTTCCTGGGCCGGGGGATGCGGCTGCTGTTCCCGGCTCCTGCATGCAAGGAGCTGGCTTCGTTCAGTGCTCAATGAGTGGCACGAATTAAACCCTATTCCATAAAGCTGTTTGCAGGATTTGGTATTTCATGTGCCACCGAGGCTCAGTCTTGAGGTGCGCGAGGAGGCTCAGGATGACCTAATAATGTGCTAGAGGTAAATTCATTCGCTTGCACAGAAGTTGCTCGGAAACTTTGATAGTCGGTGTTTCACTGTCGGGCAGGTTATCTTAATGCATGATGGAGATTAGCAGAGCTCACAGGTGACAGGAGGGAATGGGTTCCGGGGTCTCCAGCAGACCTTCTCAGTGCCATCAATTTCCTCTCATTCTAAAGGAGAGGAAGAAGGCCTGTGCATTTCACTTTCAAGCTTGAACCTGACTCCTGAAAAGAAGGTGTTTTCCTATGGATTTCCTGTGTACCAAGAGCAACGACATTTTCTTTTCTTCTTTACTGCAGGGTTGCAAGCAGCAACTGAAGGGATATTGAAATGTATTTGTAGCATGTCTTAGGCATTTTTTTTTCAGAGCTTAAACAAACATGTACTGTTGGGATAAAGCTAGAAATACAGCCCCTTCTTTGGAATGGATTTGTGGAGTCAGTTGCCACCCATCAAAAAAAAAAAAAAAAGCACCCTTCTTCCTCTTTTGAAGTAGGTATTTAATTCAACCCTGGCTAAGAAAGATTGCTCTAAATTAACTGTGAAGACACCTTACTTGGCACTGTGCAGAAGTTCATATGCAGATTTTTTTTTATTTGGAGGAACTGCATTGCCACAAAGACACTTGTCATGCTGCTCTGCTGATTTGAAAGGCAAAAAGAAAAAAAGAAAAACCCAGGATACTGGCATTTTATATCCACCTGGGGTTGAATTTTCCTTTTTGTGCTATTTAAAAATTCCTGCTGCTTTCCAAATCCGAATTCATCAGGATTTTGCTGAAGATCTTATTCTTTAAAAGCCTTCGTCACATTTTAACGCGTCAGATACTCTTACGGCTCCCACAGATGGGCTGAGCAGGAAAGAGGAAAGATAAAAACATAACATAGAATAATGGGTTTCAGAAAGTTAATTTGATTAGTGGAAGGAACTGGATTTACCTTGGGCATAAATGTGGGAGGATGGGGGGTGAAGAATCAGGGGTTGGAAAGAAAGATCTGGGAAGGTAGAAAAAGGAAATTTGAGAATTGATTGGTTCTAGTGTGCTGTCAGTGGGTGGATGTAGTTTTTTTTCTTCTTCTTTTTTCCTTTTTTTTTTTTTGCTACAGGAAGTGATTTGCAGTGTTCACCGAGCCTTTGTTGAGAAGGGTCTCCTCATTGAGTGAGTCATGCTTTTGCTGGGAGAGAGTTGGCAGCTCCAAGCAGCTGGAATCTCTATCAGAGGAAACTATTACTTTTCCAAATCAAACGTGGAATCATAAACAGTCTCCTTCTGGGTCGAGGCTGAGCTGCTGTTGTCGGTTTTTAATGGTGGGAGAGTACGATTTTCTCGTTCCTCTTTCCTTCTTAAGAAAAAAAAAAACACTGTATCGGGGGCACCCACTTTTCGTCCTTGCTCCGTAGACCGTGGCTCGCCTGCTATGCGCGGCCGCCTGCTTCGGGGCTGGCACCAGCAGCGCCCGGGCGAATGCAGACGAGCACATAGAAGGGCATGCTTCAACGTACCAAGTATAACCGCTTCAGGAATGATTCGGTGACATCAGTCGATGAACTTATCCACAACCTGTCCATGAGCGGCGGCGGCGGCGGCGGCGGCAAGGTCTCAGCAGTGCCCGCGACCTCCGCGGCGTCCCCCTACCTGGTCTCCAGCGAGGCTCTGCGTAAAGCCCCGGACGATGGGCCCAGCAGTCTGGGCCACCTGCTCCACAAGGTGTCCCACCTGAAACTCTCCAGCTCGGGCCTCCGCAGCCTGTCGTCCGCCGCGAGGGAGCGGGCGGGCGCCAAGCTCACCGGCAGCTG
Organism: Myrmecophaga tridactyla; assembly: GCA_004026745.1. NCBI lineage: Eukaryota > Metazoa > Chordata > Mammalia > Pilosa > Myrmecophagidae > Myrmecophaga > Myrmecophaga tridactyla. The sequence goes on along the minus strand of PVIY010001411.1, from coordinate 64,812 downwards.
CAGCGCGCCCAGCCTGGCCGCCGGCGCCCCGGGTCCCGGCAGCGCGCCGCGGGCTCCGGGAGCTATGAGCACCGCCAGGAAGGGCCGGCCCGACGACGAGCCGCTGCCCAGGCCCCCCCGGGGGTGGCTGCACGCCAGCGACCAGGTCCTGGGGCCCGGAGTGACATACGTCGTCAAGGTGGGTGCACGGCTCGTGCTTGTCAATGGCAGGGGCCCCTCGGGCCGGCGGTGGGGAGAGTGGGATGGGGGGTGACGGTGGAGGTGGGGAGACCGGCTCAGTTTTAGACTCCTTCCCTGCCGGGGCTGCGTGGCCCGGAGCCCCGGGATGCAGGGAGCATCGGAAATTGTCACATTAGGGGAAGGAGATGCGCACTCCTCAGCAATCAGTGAAGAGAGAACTAAGTACAAATGTGCCGGCTCAGCATCCATTGGGGGAAATATTTAATTTTTTTTTTTTTTTTAAATCCGGTTAACCTGACTCTGTCCTAGTTTTGTCTTGGAGTCACTCTTTTGACACGCCTTTGGCTCCTTGCTTTTCAATAGGGCCTGTTGGTGCCCCTTTCAGCACCAACTGCGGGTCACACCACACCAAGTATACATTAAAAACCCTTTGCAGAACTGGGGCAGCCTCCTAGAGATGAAAAAAACATGCATTGTCACTACTTGGGTTATGTTTTCCCAAGGAAGGTCCGTGCTTCTTTCTCCCACGGGAAGGATAGCCCCCTTTCCAGCAGAGGCCCAGCTCTCTTCCTTTACATAAGATCGTAAGATGAGTTTGTACCGTTCTCACCCAGCAAGGTTTTCTTTGGTGTTGGACTCACTTTCTACCTGATGTTTTTGGCTCACAGAAGCAAAACTAGTACTGGGGAATCTTTTTTCAGTGACTGTGATCCTTAACTTAAATAGGTGATGCATCTAGAGCCACTGGCTGGAAAGAAGTTTTTTTTTTCTCCAACACAAGGAATATACAATCAGACAAGATGGATTCAATGAAATTCCTCTGTATGCAAACATTTTATGATATTTAAGGAATCAAATACTCAGCACAGTTAAATTAGTCTGACCAAATGCTTATTTTCTCTTGGCATGCTGGTAGCAGCGCTACTACGCTGCTCTAAGACTTGGGCAGATATTTACTATCCAAGGTGTGAAAACGATCAAAGCTGCATTATTTGTGTCCTGTCCCTCCAAGTCATTACTTTGGAGTTAAAAAGAAATGAGACACAAACTGTATGCCCACCATGTAGTTAAAAACATTGAGAAACCTGCAGGATATATGGTCTGTGAGTATTGGCTGCAGATCAAGCTTAAAAATTCAACAGAACACATCCTCAAGTAAAACACAGCATCTTGGTAATTTTTGTTAACAAATAAAATATTAAAGGAGACATTTAATTTTGCGGGTTAGCTCAAACTATAAATGTGACAATCTGTGCTAAAATAATTTTAGGGCTTCTTTACCTCTTGAGTGTGTACTTTCATTTCATCCGAGTCTGAGCTCCTAAAAATGACTATATTTTACCAAAAGTGACACAGGTCAGCTCAAAATATTTGGTTGAGCTTATTATAAAACAAAATGAATCTTCTACTTTCATTGTCTATTTATGTTATATAATTGGGGGCCAAAAGGAAGAAGTAAGCACAAAACCAACCAAACAAAACCCCCTGACAACTTCAAGGATATAAAGTGACACCAGAGTATATTACTTTGGGATGTTAGTATAATGCCTATCTCAATAAAGAAAAGAAAATGCCTACAGTGAAAACAGACAGATTTTGGCAAAACTTTCAATACCTGCCATGTTTAATGTGGACGATGGATTTCAAATTGAGGGAGAATTCACCAACTTATACTTTTAAAGTTTTCCTTTAAAAAAAATTGATATACTTGGAGCTTTGTCTTGCTTTTTGAAGAATGAAGGCAAATATATAGTACTAAAGCTCAAACATGGTAAATGAATGATGAGTGTGCTAAAATAATTCAATTCTTCTGAAACATTCTGTTGGTTTCATGGCTTATTCTCAGCAGCAGAGCAAGTAGCAATATTCAAATAGTGAGAGGGCTGGATCTGCTCCAAGTCATCTCTGTCTCCTTCTTTCGCTATGTCCTGTCTCACAGTCAAGGGAAGCATTTCTGGTGTTTGGGCTGCAGCTAGGGTACATGGCATCATTCATTAGCAACATGTGCTGTCGTTTAGTTTGCCCTCTTGGTAATTAGCAGCTGAGATGGTGGTGTCCTGTGAGCATAAACCCAGGTGTTGCGCCTCACTTATCTGGGGAAGTCAGAAATCACACGGCAAGGGAAATCAAGTGCGGAAGGCCAATTTCTCATGTATGTGTTTGATTCAGATGATCACATGGCCCTCTGTTGGTGCACGGGTGCAATTTTCCTCAGTCCCCAAGTCGAGTTGAAAACCATGAACTGATTTTTCTTGAAAAAATAAATAAATAAAGCTGAAAAAGACAATCTTAATTTGTTGTTATTGACTGAGTTGTGGATAATTTTATTGGTATTGTTACTTCAAAAGTTTCCCAGCCGATAGAAAAGGGCGATAATTGGGAGTATTCCTGGTCATTGATTATATATTCTAAAGGTTTAGAGTTTGAGAAAGAACTTAATTTCTTTTTGATTTAAGTTTTTTCTAAATTGAGGAAAATCTCAAATGTTTTCCAGCTTCTTAGAAAATTCAAATGCGGTATAATTATAGATTTCCCCCTTAAAGAAATATTAACTTACAAACAATTTTAAGATGCTGCATGCAGAATTATTATTCAAGCATATTTTAATTGATTCTACTTATATGAAAGTGGATTTTTAAAATACAGAAATCTGGGAGTTTTGACCAGCTAGAAAACATCAAACTATTTGGATGATAGCTTGCGGTATTAATAATGAAGTCTATAATATTTCAACATGGAAAGAAGTTCTTGAGCTAGCACCAGAATTCAAAGCTCACTGAATGTGTAATTAGTCCTTCATGCCATCATCTGAGTTTTCTGTTAATTAACAGCATGAGGTTATGCAAACGAGGAAGGTTCCAACAAAACCAGCCTCGAGATTTATGTTTATGCCAGAGTGGCCATCAGTAACACTTTTTGACCTCTCTATGTACATCTGACACTTGTTTTTCTCTTTTGGTGTCATAAAAGGGACAAGAAATTATCCCTTTAAATGAATGAAAAGGAAAACCCAACAGCGAAGAACAATGAATATACTCGTGAAAATTCCATTTAAAACTTAAATAGATTTCATATTTGTATGCAGCAGAGACAAGTGTTGATTACACAATCTGCCCATCTCCTTTAAATTCTATTGCCCCAAAGTCAAAGCTTGGGCTAGGACCCCGTTTGCCAGCAACTGTGCTAGCTGCTCCTGAGCACGTCCGTAAGGCCGTATTCCAGGGCTCTCCATTCTCGTCTCCTGTGAACACACGCAGGTTTGCAGACCAGAAGCTTTAGGAACGAAAATAGGCACAGTCAGTTTATGGTGGCAGGGAGGATGTTTCAGTTCTTAAAGATAGTCATTGTGCTGAGGTAGAAGAAACATCTGAAGTCAATACAGCCTTTAGGTTCAGCTTTAAAAACTGCCAGCCTACTTCCCTTCCCTGACATGTGGGTTTGGCAGCAGGTTAGCATTTAGTCCAGGGATGGATCCCCCAAAGAAAGCTTCCTCTTTAAGAGAGGCCAGCACATCATCGATTTTGTAGAAGATTTAGGACTGCCATGCAATCATCTAATCCTTGTGTCTGATGGCAGGAATTTTAGGAAGCCCATTTTAAAGGCACCTTTAGTTGCTTACTGTATGGAGCTACTGATAAAGTCTTCCACATTCAGTGAGAAGATAAGTATCTTTGGCAAGAATAAGTATTTGTGAAGGCTCAATCAAACATATATAGGTTTCAGTTTGTGGAGTGTCGTATCGGTCTTAAAAATTTAAGCTACAAACTATTTACACGAGATTTGAACCATCAGAAAATTACTGAATTATTTCCTGGAATGTTGGATTGTGTTTCTTTTGGTATGAAGTCTTTGTGTGTGTGTGTGAGAACTCTAAAAATTATTTTCTCTCTCCCATTGTAACTCTGATGATATTTGGGGTGATATAAATTATTTGTTTTATTTATAAATGTACTTTGCTTTTTATAGATGGTCTTTGTAAGTGTATTGACTCTAACATTGATTCTTGATTGGTAGGTTTTTTTTTCCATTTGACTCTGCTTATAAAAATATCTTCAATATTCTTTTCATAGCCCCACACTGTTTTGGTAATTGAGAAAGATCATACAAAGTAGTCATCCGTCAAGTATTTCAAATTAGCCGTGATAGAGTATGATGACGGAATTGACTGAATTTTATTTTAATTCTAGGTTAAAAAAGTATTTTCATTGCTCTTTGATGTGGAGTTGCACTTTAAAAGTTATTTTTTAAAGTTATTTAAAGATCTGATAATATCTTAAGTATTACGTATAACTATTGTCCAATGGTTTGAAAAATGGATTAGTAAATTCTTCTGACATCAATAGGCAAGGTTATTAATCTGATCTAGAAAATGTGCCATTTCTCTTTTGATGTGACACAATCATAGGAGATGTGTTAAAGACATATACACGCACACATTCAAACACATTCACACATATACACAACAATAACCCAACACACAGATACACGTAGATATATGTATATATATATATATATACACACACACGTACATATAGGTTTATGCATATGCAAACACATACACACAGATATACATAGGCACACAGATATACACACACACACACACATAGACAACATGTTATAATTGTGGACAGGGGCTGTTTTTTCCTTCTGGTAAGAAAATAGTAAATGCCATATTTCCAAAAATACCTGATTATATCACTCATTGCTTTTCATGTTTACATTTAAGAAGAAATCATTTTGAAAGATAAACTATTATGAAAATCTTAATCCTGTAGAGAATGGACTTCTAACTGCACTGCCTTGCCAATATGTTTCATCTTTGAAAGTATGTCCTATTTTTTGACGGAAATATGATGAACATCATTAAGCAAAGTCCTGGGAAGCAAGAATCTGGGTAGCCAACATGCAAGGCACACTTAAATGGTTAGTTTTCCAGCAGAAAGCCTCTCCCTGAAGGACATATAGTTCCTCCTGGAGGGGGTGATGGCGGCCAAATCAGGGCTGTGGAGACATCCTGGCCTGGCAGAGAGTTAGCTGGACTCTAGCTCCACTGGGCCCCCTCTTGAGGCTCATAAAGTCAGCCCACCTCCTTGGACCCGGCTTTCACTTGCTGTAGGGATCTGATGGAAGGATTGTACCGGAATTGGTTTCTATAGCTGCTTATAGCTTTCCAGTCCTGGGCACGTCACCAAGAAAGAAGTGATGGGACATCATGAGCTGGACGATGCCTTGCCTGAGAGTTAATGCAATTAGAAGGGATGGGCCTACAGAATGAAATGCACTGTCAGGGGTGGGCTTGCCCAGGTCAGGTTCCTACAGGGTTGCTGTGGCCCGGCTACACTCCACACTGCAAGGCAGACCCAGCAGGTTTGACACATCCCGAGGGAAGTTGTGATAAATGAGTCAGCATTTTAATGAAAATATCCAAGGAAAAATTAAGTGGAATTATTTAATTCAGAAATAAAATGAGTGTGATGTAATGGAAAGAAATGACCAGTTGTATACAGTTTCTGAGTAAAGAACAAGAAAAATAATTTTGGTAAATTTATCATGAGAGACCTGCAACGTGCAGTGGATAAGGAATATCTTTATGGTGGGAGGCACTGAGCATAGGGATGGCCGAGTAAGCAGATGGATGATGGCCATGAAATGTGCGTGTGTGTGCACAACTGTACAATAGGATGGACATTGATCGTGAGGTTTGGGTGATGTATGTGCAACTGCACAACAGGCCTTACAGGTTGTTTTTGGTCCTGCAAGTTCATAATCACTTGATTTTTGCTGGAGGTGAAAAAGCAACCCATTTTGTCCCGTTGTGATTTCAGCTCTCGCTCCCCATCAAAACAGCATATCGGCAACAACAGTTCATACCTGCGTCTCCTAGAGTTAGGGTTGGTGACTTTTCCCTGAGTCATCATTTCAGAATTTTAGAGTAGTCATGATAGGCAGGACTGTTAAATTTGGCAGGAGGGGAGAAGGTGGGAGGCACCAGGAGTCTCCGTGTGAACTCCGGATTCCTGAGCAAGATGCCAGGGGCCAAAGGCTGAGTTTCCATGGTTGCAGACAGTGCTGGGCTTCTTTGTGTTGGTGAAGGCAGCAGGCCAGAAGGTGTTGTGCGTGCCTTGAAACCGGCACCACCTGCAGTGCTCGGAGGAAGAGGAGAAACACCTCACCTCTTCTTGGCTCAGCTTCTGGCTGGGATGAGGCAGGCCAGATGGTGGCAGCTTAGTTAGATCCATGGATTCTGGGCTCAGACTTGCTTTGCCCTGTTCCATTAGCGAGACTGGCAGGTTCCACCATCATCCAGTGAAAATTTGAGTCTCTAGCCATCATTTCAGGCTCTTGTAAGGAACTGTGGTAAAATCTAGAAGCTGGAGGGAGGTGGAACAGGTGCCCTCACCTTGTCCACTGGAGCTCCTCAGGTGACTGTTGCCCCCAGCAGGGTATCTGAAACCCCTCAAAGCCATGGCCATCTGAGAGAAAAATTAAAAACAAAAAACATTCCAAGAACTTATTGCTACAACGCTGCTTATTTTAGACTAGAAACCATCTCGGTGTGTCATCTGAGACGTGTTGTTTCCCTCAAATGGAAAAACCTCTCAAAGTTTTTTTCCCCTCACTTTCTGTTTATCAAATAGGCAGAAAAAGAAGCAAAGATTTCATTTCAAGTTATAGGAATTTAGACTAGTACAAACCCTTCAAACTCTGTGGAAGTTGGCCTTAACCCAACCTCACATTGGAACGCTCTCTTCTGAGATCATTCTGACAAACTTCGTTTTATCAAATTCCATTAAACACAAGTGCTTGGCAGTCTGTAGGGACTGACTGATGATATGTTTAATATGAGTGCTTTTTTGCTTTGAAAATATTGAAACTTTTTGAAGCCACCTGCCCTAAGAGAATCCTTATGTTAAAAAAAATTGAAAATCAACACATAATTTTAGCTCTATTGACAAAGACCTGGCCCCCCAAACCGATTTTCAGAAGATGCTGTATAATCAGGGCCTCTTGTGTTTTCTCCAAAGAAGGATTAATGAGAGCTTTTACCTCTTGGGGTAAAACAGTAAAAACATGACTGAGTATTGTCTTGAAGACTCAGCCTCTCGCAATGGCATATTGGCGAAGTAGCTGATGAACATGTATTAAAGAGGATATTTGTGTGTTTCATCATCCATGAATTTTTCATCCATTAATTTTTCTACTACTATAGTGAATCATGCAGTCAGATCTCTTAGCCTTGGTGTCTCTCTACCCCTTCTCATAGCCTCAGGAGCTACACTCCAGATTTGCAAAACACACACTGCCTGAGAATTTCTCCTGGGTCTTACCCTGTCCAGCCACAAAGAACCCCTTTTACCTTCTACATTTAGCGCACCCCTTCTTGCTTCCTCTACCTTTTAGAAGCTCAATTTGGAGAATTTCAAACATACACACAACACACAAAGCGCAGGAACATAAAGAAATAAGGAGAGTAATATAATGAGCCCTGAGATACCATTTCCCCTCTCCCCCATGGCTCAGCCTCAACAGGCATCAGTGCATCAATTCACCATCTGCACCGACCTCCCCCAACTGAAGTATTTAAGATCAGTCTCCAGACTTCATATTGACTTAATCTGTTGCTCTCCTCACTTTGTGGATGTGTCTTTGCTCTGGTGTGGGCAGAACTATAGGAACAACCATTCTGATTTCCTGATGCTCAAGGTCCTTTCAGAAACGAGGGGGGTCCTTATCATGAAAACGAGGTCCCCACTCCGATCATGTGGCGGTGGCCTTCTGTCCAATAATGAATTGAGCGAGGGTTGCGCTCTAGGATTGTGCAGGTCTGTTGGGTGTCTCCTGTCTCTCAGCTGTGGGTGCTTCCCGTCTCTCAGGTCTGTTGGATGCCTCCTGTCTCTGGCCATCAAGAGGGCACCACCTTTTTGGCTGTCCATTTGTGGTATTGGGCTCAAGTCTGTAAAACTGGCAGAGCATGTTCAGTGCCCAAAGGGCTTTCCAACATCATTTCGTTTGATGGCAGGGCCCTCGCCCCTCTGAGTCCCCTCTTACGGAGGATGAGATTGCGCTCTGGAGAGACGCCCCAAGAGAAAGGGGCAGAGCTGCCTCTCCTGCCACCCACTCAGGCTCCACTGGACCACCCGCTGCCCCTAGGTATGGAGCCTTTTCCCTGTATCAGACACCCCTTTTGGAAATGAATGTTTTCCCTGATTGTTTTAAATAGTATATACATCAAGTTTTAAAAGCCTTAGGGAGCTTGCTACTGGCTGCCCCCAGCACTTTTGGGGACTCCTATTCCCTGAAAGAATGAATGAGAATGGGTGAGGAGTGGCAAATAAACTTCCCTCCCTGGAAGACTATCGGATTTCCTGACAGTTCCTCTGGATGCCAAATGAAGACACATTTAAAAAGATCTTCAGACATTTGTTGAGGGTCTGCTATGATCAGATCCTGTACTAGGTCCTGGGCCTTGAGGAAAATTGTGTCATATTTAGTGTTATCACCCAAGGTAGGAGAAAATTCACTAGTATAAAATTTAATCCCTCTTCTGTGTTTATGATATAGACTCATAGCCTGGGACAAATGCACCCAGGAGGGGAAACCATGTAAGCCAGATTAAAGTGTTTCACAGCTAATATTGAAAAGCACATGCTTTGTTTTCCCAATTTGCCAATAGTAATAATAATGATAATAATTCATAGATACAGTTTTCTCAATTTAAGACTTGCTGTCACACATTTTTAGAAAGTATTCTGATGTTATGTTTCTATTCATCTGCTGTGACCAAATTAAAAAAGTAGGAAATAAGTATTAGTAGAAATTGGAAATAGCTAAGATTGGTCTCTTTCAGGAATATGGGCTTTGAATGGAAGATGGTAGTGGAGTGGGCAAGCCAGCATGGGCACTTGACCAGAAGTGCTGAAAGAGGGCTGCCGCTGAGACCACCTGTCCCTCCCAGTCTGGGATGCCTCTGCCCCTTGAGTTTCCGTGTCCATATGTCTGGTGAAAGCCAGAGTATGCTCCAGGAGTTTTAGTCCTCACACATGGCTGTGAACCCCAGGAGCCCCTGGCTGGTTCTGTTTGCTTCATCCCTTCCCTATGAACAAGTCCTCCAATTCCTCCCTCTTCCTGCTCCCCGGGCTGGAGACACTGCTTTTTTAAGGATCGTTATTTTCGAGGAGGTGATGGCTGCACTATCTAAAGAACTGAGCTGTGATTTTACACTGGAAGTAGCAACTCCTGTAATAGATAATAATCTCATTTGCAGAGTGACATTAACTCAGGTGGGAGAAAGCAACGATTCATCAAATAATGGCCAGCAGGGGAGAATTGTGATGCTCTAGTGTGGACCACAATTTGGATTTCTTTGTTGCCCTCACTTTCTCCCTCCTATGTCAGTTTGCCAACTTTATTAAGACCCTGGAGGCAGGGTATGTTGGTAGACATTTAACACCCAGACTTGAGGACAAACCAGCCATGACATGTAGTGTTTGCCAATTCTCTGGTGTAAATATTCCCACCGTGGCTGATTTGTAGCCACTGTCCTGCTGCCTTTGGGAAGTGGGAAGTAATGCAGAGGACTACAGCTTTATAGGGTGTTCCCACCACATGGCTACAACAGACTTAACCTCAAGAATAAAGACTGTGGTAAACTGGGGTTCAATAGTTAAGAAGTGCTGTGTTTTGAGCATGTATTTTGCCTTTTTTAAATAACAAATTTATATATATACATATATACTTCCTAGTCTATAGACATCCTTAGATTTCTTTTACTCTAAAACAGCCTTCCTTTCTCATCTTCTCCCCTTTAAGTGCTCATTCTTCTCCTCTGTACCCTTTTCTTCCTTTCTTTACTTCCTTGCTTTATCAATGTGCAACAATTGACTTCTCCTGATCCATGGAGAGTATTCTGGAAAAGGTTTACCAGTGACTCCCAAATTAAATTATCTAAAGTGTCTTTCCAATTCTGTTTTGACTTGACCTCTCTCTCCACAGCACCTGATGCTTTTGGCCCACACAGCATCTCTTTCAAAGACCTGCAAGCCTCTTTGTGGACGTGTCTTGGTTTCTTTTTTGGTTTCTGGGCAGCCTTCTACTCATTGCTGTTTCTGATTGTCTCTGAGCAATCTTACCTTCTTCATTTGTCTATTCATTAATTTATCCCTCCACTAATATATTAGTCAATAATTTAATTCAATTGGTATTTGTTGAATGGCTGGCTGTTCAGGGGTATGCCTGTGCTAAGACTCGAAGATGTGATTTTTGCTCTTTTGGTGCCAATGGGGAATACAAAGGAGTGGGAAAGTGCCAGGGGACTATGTGAGCGCTGTTGAAAGGGGAATCAAGGATGATTTCTCTAGGAAGATGATAGTGAAATGGGGATCTAGCAGATGAGTGGCACTTATTCAGGAAGATGGGGATGTGTTTGTGTATGTGTTATTCATTCAGGGAGAATAGATGGAAACAGAGAGTGGCTAGTGTGGGTGGAGAGTATTGATCCAGGTAGAGGGTAAACAGGTTGAGGTCTGAAGAGGAGGTTAAAGTTGGGCTTCCATCACGCTATGGACCTTGCATGTGCAGTGAGACGTCACTGGAGATACTGCCCCAGATTATTCTATATTCTGTATGAAGGAGAGATTGGAAAGGTAGGAGTGAAAGGAGAGGTAATTAGGAGATTGTTAGGAGACCTGGAAACTTGGACCAGCATCATGTACTAAATGCTAGTGACATGCTCATCCAAGATCAGAGAGGCTTACTTTCCATCCAGCACCTATTGTCTCACAGCCCTTTTAAGTGTAGCCTGTCTCAAACCGAATTCACGACCGCTCCAGCTTCATTCTATTCCTTAGTTAATGGTATCACTGTTCACCCACTTCTACAAATTAGAGACCTTACAGTCATCCTAGAATATTTCTTTTTCCTAAACCCATTACATCTGTGCAGTCAATAAATTGTGTCATTTCTACATCAAAAAGGTTTCCAATCTTTCTTCTTTTCCTTTTCACTTATTTTGATTCATGATTTCTTACTTCTATTATTGCAGTAAATTATATTCTGAATTTAATATAATTAGAATATAATTATATTCTATTTTTTTAGAATATAATTTAGAATATAACTGGTCTCATCAAATGACTTTTTGGGGAAAAAATCTAAATTTTAAACTAGAAATATATGCTATAGTCTCCCAGAAATATTTCAAACAAGATGAAAATATATGGAGTAAACATTGAAAGTTTCCCTCCAACCCCCTTCCTGATGCTTCTAATTTTACTTCTCTCAGAGATAGTCGCTGTCAACTATTTGCTATTTATATTTCCAGTATGTGCATGTTTGCACACAACCCCCTAAACACAGATTTTTCTTTTTCTTTCTTCTTTCTGTTACACAAATGAGAGCATTCTCCATATATTATTTTGTAACTTTCCCTTTTCACTTAATGTGCTTTGAAGCTCTTTCAATATTAGTACATAGAGTTTTGCTTTGTTCCTTTGGGCATTTGCTTTTATTCAAATATATGGCTGAACCAAAATTTATTTAAACAGTCTCCTATTGTTAGAGATCTAGATAGTTTTTGGTTTTTCACAAAAGAATAAAATAATAAACATCCCTCTATGTGTAATTTTTCTATTTGAGAAACTTTTTTTTGCATCTGTGTACACTGAAATTTAGCTGACATTAATCTTTTCCTTGTTGCATTGGCTGCAGTCTTGAGAACAGCGATCACTTCTATTAGTGAAGACCTTTTTTTTTTGCTTTTTGCTTTAAAATGAGTGCTTGTGTATTCAACTATTAAGGATGATATTTATTATTATGTACACTCTTACAAGTTATGAAAATTTTTCTATTACCCAAGTTTTCCCATTTTAAAAAATGTGAAATAATTGTGGAATTTTATGAAGGACTTTTTTCAGCATCTATTGAGATAAATATGTTTATTTTCACCTTTTTCTGTGAAAACACTGAAACCACTTAGCCTTCTAAAATAGTTATCATACACCTAATTAAAAGCTCTCTTCAATCAAAACTCCTTATTATGGGCATAAAACCTTTCACAGTTTGAGCTCATTTTAACTCTTAAATTTCCTCTTAACCCCTTATGTTCCAACTACATGGAATAATTTGTTTCCCCCAAACAAGTTGCACTTCTGGCCTTAGCTCAAATTCTTCCCCTCTGGGTCCTCTTCTCCATCCTATTGCTACCTAGAAAAATGCTCTTTGGCCTTCAAGACTCAGCTGAAATAAGAACCTGTTCTCTATGTCTCTCTCAGGCAGGCAGAGTTAGTGGCTTCCTTTTCATAGTCTCCACAGCTCTGTGTATTTATCTTAGTATTCATAAATTCTATACATATTAAATGAAGATCAGCCAGATGCTTAGCATTGGGGGGCCCTGGCAATTCAGTGATTCCTACTCTCAAAGAAATCAGAATCTAGAGGGAGCTTGTGTGCATGTGATAAGAAAGGCATGAGCTGTGGGTAAGGCAGTCAGCCAGACAGAAGGAAGAGAGGTAGCTCTAGGGCACTGGGAGATGGGACAGATCATAAAGGACCAGTCAAAAAGGTGGCAAATGGGCCTTTCTGCGTGGTGATTAAGAATATGACTCCTAAAAGGTACATTCTGAATTCTGCTCTATCTGTACATTTCTTGGTAATGGCTCTTCACATAAACTAGAACGTATGTCACAGCCCACGCGAAGGCTTTACAGGCTTCTCTGCAAATGGGAATCATTATTAGCATGAACTCTGTTTTCTTCCACCTACTTTTCTCTAAAGCTAATTACAGGGGGATTTCGGTAAGGGACTCCACTTTCATGAGAGCCACGAGTGGTCATTATTAAGTTAGAATATTTCACCAGGACATTTCCCAAGAGAAAGCTAAACTCCTTCACATTTGCGTGTGTTCTCACCTCTAATTAAAGCACAAGGATTTATGAAAAAGAACGGGTGAAATAAAGGTATCAAGTCTCTTTCGCGGGCTCAATTATGCACCGAACCCTGTGTAAGGTATTGTGGAGTGTAAGAGAAGCGCAGAGTGATTTTCTAAACAGAAACTGCAATTCAGTTGAGCAGGGAAAGCTTTTCCATATTAAAAATACTCTGCATTCAATATGATACTAATTATGTGGCGAGAGATTAGTGGTGGGTTGGAGTTATGGAGAAAGTCCTCACAAAGGAGGTGGGGTTCTTTTCTGGGTCTTGAAAGATTAGTCAGATCTGGGTAGGTGGAGGGGTGGAAGGATATTTCAGGCAGGAGAATTAGGATGAGAAGTGCTTTGGAGGTTGGAGTGAGCACGTGTGTGCAGAGGGCCATGGAGACACCATTCTGCTGGAAATTGACTGCAGTCAGGGGGTTTGCACTTAACATGGCCTCTTAGAGTTGGCGTGCATCCAATCGAACACCTAGTCTAGAATTCTAAGCTCCCAGGAAGTAGGTCTCTGCTTGCAATTTCTTCAATGCAAAAGAAAAAAAACCCTAAATAATGGAGTGACAGGTCCATTGCTGGTCATTGTTGGATTGAAGTCCGTTTCTGTAACCTGCACCCAGTGGCCAACCTTTGCCCTCTAACGCCCTTTAGAACTGATCTCTATCCTTACCAGATGTTGGTTCTTTAGGTAGCTGAAGTTATGTGCTCCATTAGCTTTCTTTTCTCCCAGATAAATGTTTCCCACTTCAACAGTCTTGTTCTCACTATATCCTGAATGCTCTTATCTACTTACATTCTGGATTGTAAGTTAAATTTAAGAGACCCTGATTTTAATAAAGAATTTGAAGTATTCTATTCATAGAGCTTTGTCCTGTCCTAAGAATAATTTGGATTTTTATTTAATTCATATCCTTAGAAGACTGAGCGATAACTTCAACTTTGTCTAAGAAATATCTACATTTATCCAAGAAAGGATGATTGTGCTTTCTTTATGGTTTGTTTGTCATGATATCCAAACAGAGTTATTAATGATTTCCAAAGTCACACTTTTTTTTACCAAAAGGCCCAAAATAAGCCCAGTCCCTGCCTACTGCCAATCATTCAACTACTATCAATTTCTAACCTTCAGCCTCTGTCATCAAAACTCAGAACTGAAACTGAGCAGGCTAGTGGAAACAGTATTGGAATTGTGTTGCATATCAAACAAAATGAATGTCCCACAATAGAATGGTTGAATAGGGGCTTTCACACCATGGAATTTTGTGCGGCCATTTAAAACAGTGAACTAGAGCCTTATTACAGTTGATTTGGAAGGAGTCTCATGAGGCATTGTTGAGTGAGAAGAGCATATTACAACAAAGCGTATGTGATATTCTCTTAGTTTCCCAGCTGATATAACAGATACCACATAAAGGGCTGGCTTAACAACAGGTATTTATTGGCTCATGGTTTCAGAGGCTAGAAGGCTCACTTCCTCTCTAGGTCATTAGTATCTGGCTGGCCAGCAATCCTTGGATTCCCTGGCTCTCCTGCCCTTTCTTTTCTCTTTTGGTTGCACTGGCTTCCAGCAGCTTCTTTTCCTTGTCATTTTCTCATCAGAAAGCCTCCAGCAATAGAATTAAGGTCAGACCTTAACTAAAAATAATATCTTCAAAAGGTCCAATTTGCAATGGTTTCACACATAAAGGAAAGGATTAAGGTTAAGAACATGTTTTTTTTTTTCTGGATTCATAATTCAACCTACCATATATAGTGAACCCATTCTCGTAACAGAAACAATTACCAGAATTTATGTTTATATACACAGCTATAGTTGTGAACTTCAATACCATAGCCATAGTCATGAACTTTAATGCTCCACTCTCAGCAACTGATAGAACTACTAGACAGAAAAGTCAGCAAAGATTTATGAGATCTGAATGACATGGCTAGCCAACAGTGTCTAATAGATATCTGTAAAATACTTCACACAACCATAGCAGAATAAACATTCTTTGCAAGTACCCAAGGAACATTCACCAAGATAGAACGTATCTGGGCCATAAAACAAGTCTGACAACATTTAAAAGAATTGAAATCATACTGATTATGTTCCCTGACCGTAATAGAAGTAAGTGAGAAATGGGTAACAGAACAACCACAGGAAAAT
This sequence comes from Myrmecophaga tridactyla, assembly GCA_004026745.1. Lineage (NCBI taxonomy): Eukaryota > Metazoa > Chordata > Mammalia > Pilosa > Myrmecophagidae > Myrmecophaga > Myrmecophaga tridactyla. The sequence goes on along the minus strand of PVIY010001411.1, from coordinate 49,560 downwards.
CTCCAAACACTTGGAACTTAAACAACATTGTCCTGTAAATAATCCACAAAACAAAGAGGTACCTCAAAAGAAATTTTAAAAATATGAAGACTTAAACAAAAATGAAACTGAAAAATGTCAAAATATATGGGACTCAGCTATGGTAGTACTAGGTGCAAAATTTAGAGCACTAAATGCTCGCATTAGAAGGGATAAAAATTCAAATCAATAATGTAAGATTCTCCCTCAAGAAACTCAGAAAAAGGGAAAAATAAACCCAAATCAGGCAGAAGGAAGGAAATAATAAAGATAAGAGCAGAAATCAATGAAATTAAAAAACAAGAAAACTACAGGAAAAAAATCAGTGAATCTAAAATTTGGTCCTTCGAAAAAAATCAATAAAATTGATAGCCATCTATCAAGACTGACAAAAATAAAAAGAGGGAAGACACAAATCACCAATATCAGGAAATGAAAGAAGAGATGTCCGAACAGATCCTGGAACCATTAAAAGAATAATAAGCTAATACTACAAGCAACTTTATGCCCATAAATTCAAAAACTTAGAAAAAATGGGAAATTTCTTGGAAACCACAAATTACCCAAACTCAACCAAGGTTAAATAGACACCCTGAGAAATCACATAAAAATGGAAGAAATTGAGTTTGTCATTAAAAAGATCACCGAAAAGGAAACCCACTGGCACAGATGGTCCCACTGGAGAAGTCCACCAAATATTTAAAGATACAATACCACTTTTGCACAACGTCTTTCAGAAAACAGATGAATAAGAAATACTTCTCAACACATTTTACAAGACAATATTACCCTGATACCAAAACAAGATAAGACTGTACAAAAAAAGAAAGAGCAGAGCAATGGCCCCCCAAATCCTAAAAAAATCTCGGCAAGTCAACTCCACCAAAGTATAAAAAGAATTTTGCATGAAAACTAAGTGGGATTTATTCTAGATATTCAAAACTGGTTCAAGATTTGAAAATCAATCAATATAATCCACATTTCAATAAGCTAAACAAGAAAAAGCATATAATCATATCAATTGACAGAAAAAGTATTTGACAAAATCCAATATGTATTCATGATAAAAGTTTTCATTAAAGTAATAACAGAGAGAACTTCCTCTACTTGGTGAAGAGTAGTTACATAAAACTTACAGCTAACGTTATAGTTAATAGGGAAAGACCTAATGATTCCCTTTGAAGACTGGGAACAAGACAAGGATGTCTGCTCTCACCTTTCTTTTTCACCATGATGTTGGAAGTTTTAATCAGTATAATAAGACAAGAAAAGGAAAATAAAACTGGCACAGCTTGGAAAAGAAGAAATAAATACATGACTTTTTGCAGATGGCATGATTATCTACATAAAAAATCCCAAGGATCTCCAAAATCAAAACAAAAAACACACAACAACAAAAAAGACTTTAAAAACTAATAAATGAGGGGCAGACAATGGTGGCTCAGTGGCAGAGTTCTTGCCTGCCATGCTGGAGACCCAGGTTTGGTTCCCGGTGCCTGCCCATGTTAAAACAAAACAAAACAAACAAACAAGCTAATAAGTGTGTTCTTCAAGATTGTAGGATATTATATCCCTCCACGTACACACAGTAATCTCATTTCTGTGTATTAAAAGTGAACACGTGGCAACCAAAAACAATGGCACAATAACATTTAGGAATTTGCCAAAGAAAATGAAACGCATATACATCTAACAAAATGTGTACAGGATCTGTGTACTGATAACTACAAAATACTGATGGAAAACCAAGGAAGACTTAAAAAAATGGAGAGATACACAGTGTTCATGGATTGTAAACCCAACATAATAAACAGGCCAATTTGCCTCAAATTAAACTATAAAATAATGCAATTCCTATAGAAATCCCAGCAGATTTTGATATATAAAGAAAATCATTCTGAAATTTATATGGAAAGACAAAACAGCTAAAATAGCTATGACAATTTTGAAAAAAAAAATCAAGCAGGAGGAATTAAGACTACGGTAGCTCCTGTAGTAGTCTTATATATAAGACTGCATGGTATTGGTAGAGAGAAAGATACAGATCAGGGGAACAGGGTAGAAAATGCAGAAATAGACTCATACAAACATGCTCAACTGATTTTTGAAAAAGGTACAAAAAGCAATCCAACGGAGGAAGGATGGTCTTTTCAACAAATGATGCTGAAGCGATTGGATTTCCATAGGCACAAAAACAAAAACAAAAAATTGACTTAAACCTCATACCTTATACAAATATTAACTCAAAATGGATTACCAACTTAAATGTAAAACATTAAATTATAAAAATTCTAGTAAAACAGAGGAGAAAATCTTCGGGATTTATTCCAAGGCTCGGCAGAGAGTTATTTGGCTTGACACCAAAAGCATAATCCATAAAAGGAAAAATTGATGAATTGTACCTCATTAAAATGAAAAAAATTAACTAGTACCTAAACTATATAAAGAATACTCAAAACTCAATGGTAATAAAATAAACAATCCAATTATAAAATGGACAGAAGGCATGAAAAACACTTCACCAAAGAGGATATACAGATGTCAGATAAACACATGGAAATATGGTCATCATCATTAGCCATAAAGGAAGTGCAAATTAATGCCACAATAGGGTGTCATTCCGTGCCTATTGGGATGCTTAAGCTACAAAAAAAAAATGGCGACAACACTAACATTGGCAAAAATGCAGAGAAACTGGATCACTCACATATTGCTGGTGGAAATGTAAAATGGTACGGCCACTCTGAAAAAAAACATCATTATTTAGGCCATCACTATTGAACTCCATTGAATCCAAACAAAACAAAATAGTTTGGCAAGGTATTAGTTTTGTGTTGACACTATAACAAATTACCACAAGTTTAGTGGCTTAAATCATGGAAATTTCAATATCTTACAGTTCTGACAGTTAGAAGTCTAAAATAAATCTTGTAGGGCTTAAGTCCAGGTGTTGGCAGGGCTGGTTCCTTCCATGGGCTACAGGGGAGTATACATTTCTTGTCTCTTAGTTGCTAAGATTTCTGTCTTCTGTGGTTTGTGGCCAATCTCTGTTTCTATTGTCACGTTACCTTTTGCTCATCTGTAGTCAATGGATGGAGACTACATCTGCCTTGCTCTTATAAGGACTCTCATGATTAGATGGGGTCCACCCAGATAATCTGGATAATTTCCCCATCTCAAGAGCCTTAACTTAATCACATCTCCAAAGTCCTTTTTGGCACATAAAGTGACATCCACAGCTTCCAGGGATTAGGACCCGGAATCTGTAGGACCCTTAGTCAGCCCATTGAAGCAGTTTCTTATAACCAAACATGAAACTACTGTATAAACCAGTAACTGCTCTCTTAGGCATGTAGCCCAGAAAGATATAATTTATGCTCACAGAAAAACCTGTGCATGAATGTTTGTAGCAGCTTTATTCATAACAGCTCTACCCTGGAAACAACCCAGATGTCTTTCAGTGGGGGAATGGTTAAACAAACCTGCTACAGCCAGGGGATATTACTCAGCAATAAAAAAGAATGAACTATTGATACATGATTTTTGATGGAATTACACTGAGTGAGAAAAGCCAATCCTACAACTTTCCATGCTGTATGATTCCATTTTTATGACTTTCTTGAAATGACAAAATTATAAGAAATGGAGAGCCTGTTAGTGGTTCCCAGAGGTTAGGGTCAGGGAAGCTAGGAGGGAGGCAACATATGGGGAATCTTATGTTGGAATTATTGTGTATTTTGACTGTATCAATGTCTATATCCTGGTTGTGATATTGTAATATAATATTGCAGAATGTTCCCCTGGGGGAAGCTGGGTAAATATGGGGTCTCTTTCTATTATTTCTTACAATGGCAACTGAATCTACAATGATCTCAAAATTAACAGTTTAATCTAAAAAAGGTATGTGTGCATATGTCTGCGTAAGAGCATAGAAAAAACTAGAAGAAGATACTGCATTAGATATTAGTTGCTGGATTATGATTTACCTACAATGTAGTGACTTAAAGCAACATTGCATATTTATTATCTCTCACAGCTGGATTGGGAATCAGGGAGTGGCTTGGCTGGGCATGTCTGGCTTGTATCTTCCATGAGGATGTCAGGTATCAGCTGGGGTTGCAGTCCTCTGAAGGCTAGAGGGCCCATTTCAAGCTGGCTCTCTCACATGGTTGGTAGGGTACAGGAGGCCTCAGGTCCTCTCCAGGTGGCCTCTCCATGGGATTCCTTGAGCATCCTTACAGCATGGTGGCTGGCTTCTCTCAGAGTAAGCAGAGAACAAGGCAGAAGCTGCAATGCCATTTATAACTAGCCTTGGAAGTCGCACACTGTCACTTGCACAATATACTGTTGGCTACACAGGTCAGCCCCCTTCAGCAAGGAAGGGGACTCCGTAAAGGGTAGACTACTAGTAGGCGTGGGTCATTGGGGGCCATCTTAGAGGCTGCTTTCCTCAGATACATAAATGTTGCTGTCATGGGTATAGATTCATGGGTTATAGAAAGAGCCATACAAAGAGCCTGGATGAGGGTAGGGATCAGTCCTGCTAATGAGAAGGGTGGCATTTAAAAGTCTAATAGAAAAATTCTCCTCTACAAAGAGGTAGGTAGAGTTGGCTAACTGACCTGAGGAAGGATTTCTTGTGCTAAGGGCAGTTATAAGCATTGAACTTTCAGACGCCAAGTCAAGTTAACCAGAGCTGAAATTAACAATCAGTAGGGATTTAGAAGGGAAAAATCCCAGGCAAAGGGAATGTGTGAAAATGAAAAACAGGTAGATGATTTGGAAGCCAGATGTGGTGACTGATGGGTTGAGATGAGTCAGAATCAGCAGCTGATATTTTTTATCCAATGTAGTTATTTAGGGTGGCACTGTTGACTCAGGAACACCTCCCAAAAGGGTCTAGCCTATTAGTTGGGGGCAGAAAGGCTGTACTGATGTTCCTGTGAGAATAGAGTCTAATGTGGTCTTGTTAGGTGTGGGTGACATACATCCATTCAGTAAGGTAAGACTAACCTAACCTTTGGGGGAGAGAGGGTTAGAATGGGTCATACCAGGGTTGCTGAGACCCCCAATACCATAACTCTGGTCTATGTTTCAGAGGCAGCAGGACCTGTCATTCAAGCCCAGACCATTGGCTGGATGGTGGTTCCCACCAGGAGAGTAAGTCAAGTTCTAAGAATAAGGACCTGGGGCCCAGAGTAGACTACAAAGCCAAGAATTCAGATCCAGTCCAGTCCAATAAAACAGAGGCTCAACTGTGTAACTGGTGTACAAGGCAGAGGGGGTTCACAGGAAAGATGACCAGGCTGGCTCCATCTGACCTGAACTAGTAGAACTAGGCCTGAGAGGGTTAGCTGAGAGGCTTCAGCTACACAGAGAGAAGCTAAGAGAGCCATTTCAGGCACAATCTCATTCAGAAATAATTGTTCAGATGAAGAAGGTCAGAGAATGGATTTTCTAAGAAATAATTGTTGTTCAGATGAAGCCCAAAGGCGGAGAATGGATTTTCTAAGATTAAACAGCTAGTTTAGCATAAGAGTTAAGACTAGAGTAGTAAGTGGACACATACTAGAAAAAAATGACTGGCTTGCTTTTCTTCCCTCACAAATTAGCTAGATTGTGACTTTAGCTGTAATGCCAACATGTATTTTTGGAATGTTTCTTTCCTCTTTTCCTTTGACTTGGAACAGCAGATGTGGTCTATTTCATGACTGGTTTTCAAATGAAATGGAGCACAATGATTTACTTTGAATGAAACCCCAGTCAAACTTCCTCTCTCTGACTCAGCTTCCTCATCGTAAATGAGATGGATGACACACGCAACCAGCTAACATTTACATTCACGCTAGGGTTTTTTATGAAAACCTATACTGCATTTGCGTTAATGTAATTTTTTTCTGGGAGAGGAAAGATGAAAAGAGAATTGTCGCATTAGCTAAGGAAATCTAGACATAGAATTAGGATGTAAACCCAACACCTAATTTCTTGCCTGAATTAGCTGGATAGGGCTTGAAAAAAATCTAGTAAAAGAGGTAGGACAACTGCAAGTGTGGCATCCCCTCTTTTAGAAATAATTTTTCTTTTTTATTTTTTGGCATGGGCGGTTTCTGGGAATCAAACCCTGGTCTCCAGCATGGCAGGCGAGAATTCTGCCACTGAGCCACCATTGAACCAACTGCACCCCCTCTTTTAAAAACCCATGCTGTTCCTTCTCACAAACCCATCACAGATGTCCCCTTCTTCAGTTGCCCTTTGTGCCTCCTTGAAATGGGACCACATTTCTGGCTCAGACACTGTTGGGATTCATCCTTATAAACAGATTCCTAGGGGTCTCTGGTCATATGGAAAGCTTCACCTAACTCTTCATCTTCCACAATCTCTGGGGTAACGTGTGGAGGTGCGCCCAAGCCTCAGGCACCTTATCTGCAAAATGAGGAGTTGTGGATTGAATCTCGAATCCCATAGATCCATGACCAACTCCAACTCCTGGTCCTGTGGGTGTGAACCCATTTGTACGTAGGCTCTTCAAAGATGTTATTAGTTAAGGTGAGGCCACACTGAATGAAGGTGGGCCTTAATCCAATGGGACTGGAGTCCTTATAAACAGGAAATTTGGCCACAGGAGGAGGAGACAGATAGGGGAGACAGAGCACCGTGTGACAGAAGCAGAGCCTGAGTCATGGGGGCCAATAAGCTACCACCAGAACACTATAGACTTCAGAGAAAGCACGGGCTTGCCGACACTCAATGTTGGACTTCTAGCCTCCAAAACCGTGTGATAAATTCCTGTGGATGAAGCCACCCAGTTTGTGGCATTTGGCAAACTAAGTCATGGTGGTAAGAACAGCACTGTTTTTACAGGGTCGTCAGAAGGAATAAAGTAAATAAATGTTTGTAAGGCACTTGGCCCAGTGTGGAGCATGTGGCATATGCTTGATGTATGCTGGACCTTTCCACAGGCCCATCAGTTCAGAGCTTGCCTCTCCAAAGTTTGATGAGTCAGAGCCTTTAGTCAAAGACAGAGATTATTCACATTTGCTTTATTCAAGAGAATGTTGCTATGTCACAAGATCATGACTCCAACTGCATGTCAGCTCAGTCTCTTAACTCGTATGAAATCCATTTTGTGTGATGTGATGTTGCAAAGGTTACTCTCCTCGCCAACAAGGTGGATGTGCAGTTGAGATGCAGTGGGAGGAAAGTCCAAAGTGACAGGAGTCACCTTGCTTCTACTGTGGGTTCTCAGATTCACAGCTTCTGCACATTATTTTAGGGGCCACAGCATTAAGAGGACAGGCCTGCCACTTTGAGAAGGAGCAACATGGGGCTGGAGGGCAGGGTGACAGCAGCTTCCAAGATGAGTGTTGAAATTGATGGTATTGGTAAAGAGCTTGCCAGAGACCACTGCCTTGTTAGCTGAAGAACAGAAGTTGAGCCATTACAGGACCTGAGATAACATTTATCATAATACCAATTATCTCTAGATCAATCAATTAGAAATGATCTTTAATTTTTCAGACTTGTCTTTATTTTCCAAATTTTTATATGGTGAGCATATATATATTTATCAGGAAAAGATGAACATTAAAAATAAAATAATCTCAAGGACCCTCCTAAAAGAAATGATCTTTTATTCTCTTTCATTGAGTACAACACACATGCAGTAGACCATGCAATCTTTTTTTTTTTTTAATTTGCATATGGGCAGGAGGCACCAGGGATTGAACTCCAGACCTCCAGCACAGCAGGTCGGAGCTCTGCCTGCTGAGCCACAGCAGCCGCCCAGACCATGCAATCTTAAGTGTTCACTTCAGTGAGCACATGTTTACACAACACACCCATGCAGGCATACATGGATCAAGATATAAAACACATCCCCAGGACACCCCACCCCAACCTCCACTACCTCATGCTTTAACCAGTCAGTACATGATCAAAAGTACCCTATTCTGACTTCTGTCGCTATTGATTAGTTTATGTTGATTTTTAAAAACTTTTTATTTTGAAATAATTTCAAATTTATAGAATGAAACTTATTATGGTATAATTTCAAAATTGTTCCAAAATAAAATAATGCAAATCATACATTCCCAGATACCCAGATCCACCAATTTTAATCTCTTGCTAAATTCATTGTATAATTCTTTTTCTTTTTCTTTCTCCCTCCCTTCCTCCCTCCCCTCCCTCTCTCTTTCTTTTTCTTTTCTGTCTCTCTTTTTCTGTCCATCCATCCATCCATCCATCCATCCATCCATCCATCCATCCATCCATCCATCCATCCATTCATCCATCCATCCATCCTTCCCATCCATTTGCTTTCTGATTGTTTTAGAGGAGGTTGTATACATAATGCACCTTGAACAAGCAATACTTCCATATACATTTCCTAAGACCAAGGGTATTCACTTATGTAACCACCTTAGGTAAAGTTATCAAGTTCAAGAAATGTAACATTGATATAAAGCTCACAGTCTGTAATCCAATTTTTTCAGGCTTCTCAATAAGCCTTTTGTCTTCCATTATTAGATCCAGTCCTGGATCATGGATTGCATTAATTTTTATTGACTCTTTAGTTGCTCTTTTTATTTTTTACATTGTGGAGCCATATACACACCATAAACTTTCCCATCTTAACCCCTCCCAAGCATACCATTCAGTGGGACTGTCCACATTTACAATGTTGTCATATCCTTACCACCATCCATTACCAGAAATTACCTATCCCCTAAAACAAAAACCCTCTACTCATTATGCATTAACACCCTAATTCCCACCACCCCCTGACCCTGGCAACCTGTAGCCTACTTTCTGCTTAGATGAGTTTGCATATTCTAGCATATATGTGGAATCAAACAATATCTGTTTCTTTGTATCTTACTTCATTCAACATGATGCCTTCAAGGTTTATCTATGTAGTGATGTGTATGAGAACTTCATTCCTTTTTAGGGCTGAATAATGTTCCATTGTATTTATATACCATATTTGGTCTAATTCATTCATTTGCTGATATTTGGGTTGCTTCCACCTCTTGGTTATTGTGGATAATGCTTCCAGGAACATCGATGTACAAATATTTGTCTGAGTCCTTGCTTTCATTTCCTTAGGTATATACCTAGAGATGGGATTGCTGGATTACATGGTAGTTCTATGCTTAGTTTTGAGTAAATGCCAAATTGCTTTCCAAAATGGCAGCACCATTTGACACTTCCATCAACAGTGTACAAGGATTCCCATTTCTCTGCATTCTCACTGGTGCTATTTTCTGGTTTTTTTTTTTTTTTAAATAATCATTCTAGTGGTTATGGGGTGGTGTCTAATTGTGGTTTTGATTTTCATTTCCTAATGACTAATGATGCTGAAAATCTTTTCATGCACTTTTTTTATTATAAAGCCATTTGTGTATCTTCCTTGGAGAAATGTCTATTCAAGTCCTTTGCCCATTTTGTAATTGGGTCGTTTGTCTTTTTGTTGTTGAGTTGAAGGAGTTCTTTATATATTATGGGTTTTAAGCCTTTCTAAGATAGATGGTTTCCAAACATTTTCTCCAATTCAATTTAGTTGTCTTTTCACTATCTTGATAATGCCCTTAGATGCACAAAAGTTTTTAATTTTGATGACGTATATTTCATTCATTATTTTTGTTGCTTGTGCTTTTGATGTAAAATCTAAGAATCCATTACCCAATACAAGGTTCTGCAGATATTTCCCTAAGTTTTTAATTTATAAATGTGTTTTATTATTTTTGTTGTTCATCTTTTATTTTATTCTAACAGTTTTATAGTTTTAGCTCTTATATGTAGGTCACTGATCCACTTTGAGTTAAATTTTTAAATGCTATGAAGTAGGAGTCATCCACTTTCATTCTTTTACATGTGGATATACAGTATCCCCAGCTCTATTTATTGAAGAAGCTATTCTTTCTCCATTGAGTGGACATGGTTCTCTAGTCAAAAATCAAGTGGCCACAGAAACATGGGTTTATTTCTGTGCTCTTAATTCTACTCCTTTGGTCTATATGTCTGCCCTTATGCCAGTTCCATATGGTTTTGATTACAGTAAATTAGTGATAAGTTTTACAATTGGGAGGTATGAGGCCTCCAACTTTGTTCTTCTTTTTAAAAATTTTGACTATTTGGGACTCTTTGCCTTTTCATATGTATTTGATGATTAGCTTTTATTTCTCTAAGGAAAGGTGTTGGAATTTTGATTGGGAGTGTATTAAATATGTAGATTGTTTTGGGTAATATTGATATCTTAGCAAAATTAAGTCTTCTACTTCATGAGAACAAGATAAATTTCCATTTGTTTAGGGCTTCTTTCATTTCTTTCAGTAATGGTTTGTAGTTTTCTGTATAGAAATTGTTTACATCCTTGATTAAATTTATTGCTAGATATGGACTTGCTTCTTGATTTCCTTTTCAGATTATTCATTGCTGGTGTATGGAAACACCACCAATTTTTCACTTTGATCTTGCACCCCATTACTTTGCAGAATTTGCTTAACTATAGTAGATTTTCTATATGTAGCTTCATGCCATGTGAAAATAGGATAGTTTTACTTCTGCTGCTTCAATCTGGATGCCTTTTATATTAGTTTGTAAGCTGCTGGAATGTGCTATACCAGAAATGGAATGGCTTTTAAAAAGGGAATTTAATAAGTTACAAGTTTATGTTCTAAGCCTATGAAAATGTCCAAACTAAGGCATCCAGTAAAAGATACCTTAATTCAAGAAAAGGCTGATGGGTCTGGAACAGCTCTGACAGCTGGGAAGTCATGTGGCTAGCATCTGCTGGTTCCTTGCTCCTGGGATCTGTTGATTTCAGCCTCTGTTCTGTGGGAGTTCCTTACTTTGCTTCTTTGGGGCAGGCTTTCATCTCTTGGCTTCCTTTGGCTCTCTCCAGGTTCTGGCTTGCTTAACATCTCATAGTGATGTTTGCTGGACTCCAAGCATCTCTAACAGTCCATGTCTTTGTTCTCCAAGTGTCAGCATTTGTGTCAGTTCTGCTCTGAAGTTTCTGTTGGCTCTGTTGTTTCTGAGTTTTCTCCAAAATGTTTCCCCTTTTAAAGACTCTAGTAAACTAATCAAGACTCATCTGGAATGGGTGGAGTCACATTTCCATCTAATCAAAAGGTACCACCTACAATTGGTTATGTCACATCTCTATGGAGAAATGTAATCAAAAGTTTTCAACATACAGTATTGAATCAGGATTAAAAGAAATGGTGGCTCCCACAAGATTGGATCAGGATTAAAAGATGACTTTTCTGGGGTATGTAATATATTTAAACTGGCATACCTTTTATTCCTTTTTCTTGGCTAATTGTTCTGGCTAGCATTTCCAGTACAAGCTTCCTTGTCTTGTTTCTGATCTCAGAGGGAAAGCTTTCAGCCTTTCACCATTGAGTAAAATATTAACTGTGGGTTTTCATATATGGTCTTTATCATGTTGAGGAAGTTCCATTCTATTTCTATTATTTGAGGGTTTTTATCGAGAAAGGTGCCAGATTTTGTCAATATATTTTCAGCTTCAATTGAGATGATCATGCATTTTTTTTCTTTCATTCTGCTGATGTTGTCAGTGATCAGCATGGAAAAAATGGAAAAAAAATAGTCACGCTATTAATAAAATTGTGCTACTAAATATAGATCATTCTTCTAGCCCGGATGGTAACATTTAAATAATTACAAGGATACTATTTAGAGAAAAATTTTAAAATATACAAATTTGATGCTACAAAGTCTTGTAGAAAGTAGATTAGGCAATTTAGTTGGTAACATCTAGGGCTTTCCTTTTCTCAAATATGTATATAATCACTCATAACAAATAATATTAAATTTAAAATCACCAAGTCAAGTTATTATGGAAACTAAAAATATTTCAATAGAAATATAAGACAGGGCACACAAAGCATGCCATGTTCAATAAGCTGGGAAATGGGCACAGGTCAATTTCAGAAAATGGAAATTGTGAGAAAGTACTGTTGAACACTGGTGTTTAGAAAATCTCTAGTGGACTTACAGAGAGTTGAACACAGACATTTAGAGAGTCTATGGTAGACTTGCTAAATTAGTTGTGCCAGAATTAATTTTGCTAAACCTAAAGGGTATTTCAAACCTGAAAATTCCAGACCAGAGTTTTCTTTTAATTTGTGATTGCCACATGTACTGTGAATTGATTACATTTTATTTCTATTTTATTGACTGGGTGGTAGTTCTTATATGTTCAGGCCCCCTGCTCACCATTGGACAGAGCAAAAGCATAGCAAGGGAACTGGATGAAAGAGGTAGAGTTTGTCTACCCTCCCTGAGCTATGGGTTCTCAGGGGTGGTTGAGTGATGGATGCTTCACCAAATCACAGATAAGAGTCAGGCAAGAGCTTAATTAGCATGTTGTTTACACTCTGGATCTTTAACCTCAATTTCCCAAGAACAATCCAGAAAATGTGGCTCCCTCTCTTGAGAAAATCTGAAGCCAACAATAAAATCCTAGAAAGAAAACCACCAACCTGGGCGGGCCACGGTGGCTTAGCAGGCAGACCTCTCGTCTGCCATGCCGGAGACCGGGGTTCGATTCCCGGTGCCTGCCCAAGGGAAAAAAAAAATACACCCCACCAACCATTATTGCAAATCAGGAAATCAGTGCATAACAAATCCAGAAATCAGTGCATAACCCTTGTTGTGGTGTTCACACAACTTTGGGAATATACTGAAAAATAGGTGGATTTTATGCTATATGGATTTTATCTCAAGGAAAAAAATTACAAAAATGCAACCATGTTAAATAAAATGAACCAAAGGAAAATAGGGACTTGACCTCTTTGGGGGGTTGAGGTCTGAAGGTAACTAGCAATTAGCTAGATGGAGAGAGGGGGAAACAATTGTTCTGGATAGCAGGGCTTCGCCTGCACAGGTCCTAAGGAGGGAGGTATGGAGGAAACGTGAATTCTATTACAACTCTGATTGTTTCCTTATATTAGGTGGACGAGTATGGGCATTTAAATTTAAGCAGAACCTCCTCATTTCTAAAGTAATAATGCTCATTGTAAAAATTATGATATTCAGATATATAAAAAAATGAAAATGAAACCACCCCGAATCGCATCCTGCCGAGTTGACAAACAAGAAGGGTAAAGATGCATTCACATACTGTGAGTGGACGTGTACATTGGAGCAAGTTCTATGACAAGAAAATTGAAATACTATTTTCAGCCTGCTGTGCATGATGTCAATATTCAGAATACAGTATGAATAATTCGGGTTAATCATGCACAATGTAAAATCACTTGCCTAGATCCTTATCTCGTTTAATACTTATAGCAATCCTATTTTACAGTTGGGGAAACAGAGATTCAAAAAAGCCACATGATATGCTGATGGTCATGCAGGTTACTATGAATTGGGCCTTTAGCCTAGGGCTGTATGAGTCCAAAGTCTGCCATCACCTTACTATATAAAGCAGAATGTCAGCATCTCTGCACGTTTTATAAGGTCCTCTCATTTGCTAGACTACGAGAAATGATGTATGCCTTTCATAGAATGGGGTTACAATCTTTTAAAAGAGCAAAAACAGAAAGTGTGGAGTTTGAGCTCAATGTTTTTTTCTTATTCACTTGTATATTCAGAATGCTTGCCCTATAGAAGTGGTTAATAAATATAGCATTGAGTAATTGTAGTATATGCAGCTTAAAAGGGTACTTCCCAGTTAACATTTAGGCTTAGAGATTAGGTAATTAACTCACAGAAGATATATTCATCTTAATGTGATAATTAATTCCTGGGAAACTCTAAGTCTGGGATTCGATTTGCAAAATGTCAACTTACCAATCTTTTAGGAAATGTACCTGTAACCTTGATTGAATTTACCTGTCTGCCTTTTTAGGCAGAGAAAAATTGTCCCCAGGCACACTGAGAGAAAACGTTGTAATTTGGAACAATAGTTTGTTTGTCTTTTAAAGCTTAATTTTGAAATAATTATAATTCATAGGAAATTGCAAATATAATATACTTTTTATTCTTCTGTGTTCCTTTGCTAAGATCAATCCAGAATTGCTGCTGTTTGCTGGCTGCTCCTAAATTGCCATACATGTGCTGTCAAACGTTCACTTGGATTAAAATAGCTTAGGGGATAGGCCAAAATATCTAAATCCAGGAATAATTTCAAGGAAACCAAGTCAGAGAATGTTCAAGTGCCTTACACATTATGAACGAATACAATGAAAACCTAATGAGAAATTATGATTCACAAGGTTCCTGCATTATCAAATGAATGGCCATATACTTTCTAGTTCTCATCTCTGGAGGGTTGGTGAAAGCCCCTTTAACTTTTTTATCCCCTGGTGAACACATTTATTCCACAAACGTTTATTTTGTACTCATTGCATGTCAGATTTGGACCAGGCATTAAGAACACAAAACAGAGTAAAGATACAGTCCTGCAGATTGCTCTTGGTGAGAAACATGCAGAAAGGGTGCAGGAGCCTGTTATGAGCTGGGCATGGTGAGATGGTGGCACAAAGCCCTTCCCCAATATCTTGCAGGTGAGCTGGGGACTTAGTGAGCCAGCAGGGAGGGAGAAAACAGCAATGCTTGCACGTTCTTAAAAGCTTACATGTTCTCTGTTTTGACTTCAGCAACATGAATTTCTCATATTCTCTGTGCTGTGCATTGTGACTTTGGATAAAAGGATAAAAAAAAGCAGGGATCAATGAAAACCAAGTCCAGAAAGTGCTCTTGCAAGATGAGGAAGAGTATTACTTTAGGGCTGGAAGACAACTTACTTAGTAACATGATATTTGCTGGGTCATTAAGAATTACAAGCTATCCGAACCGGAGAAAGTGGAAAAAAGAAGAAAGAGGAATGGAAAAGGGTATCCAGGCAGGAGGACTTGCAAATGCACACACAGGATGTGTGAAGGGACAGGATGGAGAATGGGAACAGAAATTTGTATTGGCAGGAGTATGAAAGCAGGGTTGCACATGAAGCCTAAAAAGAAGGCGTTGTCTATTGTCAGGCTGCTTTGACAAATACTATGTATGCAGTGGGCTGGATCAAACAATGGGAGTTTATTGACTCATGGTTTTGAGGCTTGAAGTCCAAAATCAAGGCATTCTCAAGGCAATGCTTTCTCCCCAAAGACCTCGGCATTCTGGTGCTGGCTGCTGGCTATTCTTGGGAATTCTTGACTTGTACCACTGCCACCCATTACATGGTCATAGAGTTTACTTTCTTTTCTGGCCCCCAGTTCCTCTCCATGGCTTTCTCGTACTATATCTGAATTTCTTCTGCTTATGAAGAACTCCAGGAATCTGGATTAAGTCCCACTGGCATTCATGCAGGCCACACCTTAACCAATTTAACATCTTCAAAAGATCTTATTTATAATGGGTTCATACCCACAGGGCTGCAGATTAAGAACATGTATTTCTAGGGGAACATAATTACATCAGCCACAGTAGATAAAGCATAGACTGGTAATTTATTTGCAGTTATTGTCTACTGTCTGCAGAAAGTATCCTCTGGGCAAGGGCACGGACCTCGCTATCTTCGTCACTGATATTCTGCAAAGTGACTGAGCTAGTATCTGGCACACAGTGGGGATGCAATAAACATTCCTTGAACAAGTGATGAGTGAGTGAAGAGTCTTCTTTGCCAGTTACAGAGATAGGTTGTTGCATGTGGTTGAAGTTTATTCATTCTCATTGGTGTGTAATAGTTTGTTGCATGAATATATTAAAGTTTATTTATTCATTTCACTGTTGGTAGATATTTGCTTTTACCCAGTTTGGGGCTATTATAAATAGTGTTCCTATGAGTACAATTTCTTTGGTGGACACATGGATTTATTTCTCCTGGAGTGAAATTGCTAGGTCATAGTGTATGGACATGTTTAGCTTCAGAAGAAGACGTCAAAAACAGTTTTCTAAAGTGCTTGCTGCAATTTACACTCCTGTCAGCAATGAATGAGAATTTCTGTGACTTCACATCCTTATGTGTGTGCATGTGTGGTGCATGTATTGTGGTTTTTTTAATATTATTTTTTATTAGAAAATGTATAGGTTTACATAAAATTCATGCAGAAAATACAGAGCTCCTGCCACTAACAGCACTTTGCATTTATGTGGTACCTTTGTTACATTTGATGAAGGAGTATTATTATAGTGCATTGTGGTTTTAATGTACATTTACCTGCAAATTAATGAAGTTGATCACCTTGTCTTATGTACATATTCCATTTGCAATTATATTTTATAACATGTTATAATATGTGAAGTTAATTAGTATCTATTCTACCCCAAAGGAGAAAAAGGCCTTCATGCACTTTCATTTTCCTTCTTCATTTTTCTCTCTCTCTCATGCTTATGTCACCTTCCATGTTGGCTTGGGGTTTGGTTCCAGATTAATACTATTTTAAAACACAACTACAACATCTAATCAGATATAACAATTCGTTTTATTGATTATTCCACATTGCTTCCCTTCTTTTCCTTTAAACTTATCTGAATTCTTAAGTACAACCTCCAGTAATTCTTTTAGAGATTATGTGTGATAAACTTTCAGAATTTATGCATATTTGCAAATGTTCTGTACTTTTCTTTTACCTCTACAGTCTATCGTAGCTGGGTGTTGGATTCTGTATTCCAAATTATTTGCCCGTAGAATTTTGAAGAAGTTGCTCCATTGTCATTTTGTGTCTGAAGATGCTGATTAAAGTCTGCTGTTAATCTGTTTCTCATTCTTTCATAAATTAGCTAACATCCCCACCCCCTGCTCCTCAGAATGTTTTGGAATTTTCTCTTCATCATTGTTCTGATATACGCTAAGACATAGGAGTATTTTAT
The DNA here is from genome assembly GCA_004026745.1 of Myrmecophaga tridactyla. Classification (NCBI taxonomy): domain Eukaryota; kingdom Metazoa; phylum Chordata; class Mammalia; order Pilosa; family Myrmecophagidae; genus Myrmecophaga; species Myrmecophaga tridactyla. The sequence goes on along the minus strand of PVIY010001411.1, from coordinate 32,700 downwards.
TCGTTTGTTCCTTTGATCTTGCTTAGCACTTTGGGGGAATTTTTCAAATGAGGATTTGTTTTCACTTCTGGGAACGTTTCCTCTATTATCCCTCTATATTCTTTACTTCTGCACTTTATACCTGGTGGATGTTAGAATGTTCGGATCTTATTCCATGTCTCTTACAGTTTCTTTTACTCATCCCATCTCTTTGTTCTTTTGGGCTGTTTTGGTGTTCATTGTGGTTGACTCTGCAATGTCCAGTCATTCCTTCCACGTTGCTCAGCTACAATGTGTTCTGAGAACTGAACCCATCTCTGAAAGTTGTTGCAGTCACATTTCCCTTCTAAATGACTGGTTTGGAAACCAGGATGAAGCCAGTCAATGCAAGGCATTTTCTTGGCAAAATTATCTTGGGGCCCTCTTAGTGTTCTCTTTGCTTTTGAATGCTTCTTTGTCTGTCCTCTGCTGTATGCACTGCACTGTGCATGTGATTTTCTTCTTCAATTGTATTTTGTTCAGCTTTCCCTGTTTTTAGGGATGTCTTGGTGTGCCCGATCCACTCACAATCCACTTGTTCTCTTTTCTACTGGAGTTTTGGATTCATTAGTTCTTTATAGCTTTTCTGCCGCTACTGGGGATTTGGGTGGAAAGATGCAGGCTGCCAGCATCAGCTAGAACTTGTATTAATATTTTTAAACAGAAAGAAATATTTTTTTCAATCATAATATAAGTAGCTTGTTTTCTTTGGGTTAGGTTAAGACCATTCGTATTTTAGGAGAATGCCTGATTGGCAAGTGTGACCCAGTAGTAAATGGAGAGTTAGCATGTCCATAAAATCGGGAGAGCTAAGTCCTTTCCCTTTAAAGCTCAGCTCAGATTCTCACCAAGAAGTAGGCACTTCATTGAAAAAGACAAAGGGGGAACTTCATGCGATTTTTAAAAAATCACCAAAGCAATGAATACTCATGAACTTTGGAAAATAGAGAAAGCAGAGTTTTAGTAATTTTAGGATGAGTTGAAATTATATTCAATAAATCCAATAAGGGCATTCGATAATTACATATATTTAAAACCACAGAATATTTTAAAATAAGGAGCAAAAATCAAATGCCACTTAATCTTCCCGCTGAACGTGAGGTGACCTGGGCTCCTGGCTCCTCCTGGAAGCTCAGCGTTCCACCTTGCTAAGTGGTTTTCAAAGGGCGTCCTCTTACCAGATCATCAGCGGCACTAGGGAGCTTGCTAGAAATGCAAATTCTCACGCCCCACCAGTGAGAAACTCTGGGGATGAGGTCCAGCAATCTACCTGCTCCTAATAGACACTCAAGTTTGAGAACCAAACTTAAGTAATTATTTTTAATTGCATAAATACTACATGGATACATTTTTGTTGCAAAAAATAAAATAAAATAAAACTGTAAGGTGTCTATAGAGCAAAAGAGCAAAAATTCCACTTCTCTACCAGCTCAGGTAGAAGAGGTCAGTGCATTTACTTAGTTTGGTGCCTGTTCTTGTGAACCTTTTCTCTGTGCATTTCCATAGATACATGCAGATATAGATGTTTCTAGAAATACGTAGTTTTATGGATTTTATAATATGAATGATATTATATAATATATATGTTATATGTATATGAATGATATTATACTGTACCCATATTTTGGCAAGTAGCCTTTTTTAATAATCTACCTTATGATCTTTACCAAAATCATTCTACCTTTTTCTTTCTAATTGCTGCTTGCATCAACTATGATTTATTTAATTTCTCACCAGTACACACAGGGATGCAGTGAAAATCTTTGCCTATATCTTCTCCTGCAGTGTGTATCTATGTGAGTGATTTCCTACAAGAGGAGTTTTTAGGTCAAAAGAAGAGAGTGAGCATTTAAACTTTTGAGTCATTCTCTAAAATATTTGGAACAATAAACAGTTCCACCAGTGGGTAAATAAGGAATCACTGTTTCTTCATGTTCTTCGATTTTTGTCAATTTTCAATTTCTCATTGCGTGTCTTTGAGTGCTGATGAGAGTCAGCATATCTATATGTTGTTGACCAGTTGGCGGCCACCTGGGTATCTTCTGGAAATTCCCTATTAACAATCTGCCTCAGTGTTTTCATAGTAAAATGGAGGAAATAGTACTAATGTTATGTGGGGTAGCAGCAATGATGAACATTGATTAACATCCAAGGTGGATAACAATGACAAAAATTTGATTTTATTTTAAATATATGTTTAATTTTATAATAAAATATTTTATTATAAGAGTAATATCTATTTATTCCCCCAAATAATCCAGCAGTTCATGAATGTGTGAGATCAAAGTAAAAAATCACTTTTCTTCGTCATCATGCTCTGTGAGGTACATTTGGTGTATATCTTGCAATATACTTTTTTTACATAATCAAATATGCATGAGCACACACACATGCACATGAGTGCATGTTTAATTATGCAAAGAAGACATGAAGAAAGAGAAAAATAGTTGTCTGTCTGTATTACTATTATTATAAATGAAAGCTAATATTGCTCATTTTTTGCCCTGCTCTTTTTAAGCATCTGCACACTTATTTTATTATGATTTCCCCTTACATGAATCTATTTCTCAAGTCCACGGATTTTCAAGCCCTACTTCATCATCCTTCACATAAGATTCTTTATGGATGTGTTCTTATTGCTGAAAACTCAAAATCAGGCCATGACCTCAAAAGACAAACACTAAGGCTAAAGAAATGAGCCCCCATCGCTACTCCAAGGTCCCCACGAAGGGGGAAGCAAAGGCTTTGATGGGGCTGTGGGCATTTCTCAGTGGTTTAAGGCACACTTGTACCTCTCTCGCCTGAAAGAGAAAGGCTTATATTTTTTATTTTAGTATTGCTTTAGAGTGTGCAAAGCACACTGACACATCAACTAATCTCGTTTCTGCCTCCTGGGTTCCTGGAGGTTCTGAGAAGAAGGCAAGAGTAGGGTTAGTTGGCTGCATGTTTCAAAGCATCAGGCTTAGGTGGGGGTGGAAGCCACCTCGCCTCTTGGCTCCCCTGAGAGTCATGAACAAAAATATGTTTTGTTGTTCTGAGCCCAAGTTCCTCTGTCGGTAACTTCCCAAGTCACATGGGACCTTCTGCCATCTGGGCTCCACACTTCCTCCTGTGGTGACAGGTGAAGAACACCCAAATGAGGACAAGCACAGGCTATTTAATCAGTGCTTGCTGTAGTAAGGGAGTCAGCACTCGCACTTAGGTCTGACAGGACTCAAAGGCAGGCAGAAGAATGGGAAAGTTTTATTGTGGGAAAAGGGGAGGCTCCAGGGATAACCTGAGTGGAGGCTGTTGGCATGGGGAAGCTGGAGGCAGGCTAGTGAGATGCGGGGCAGCCTGTGATGAACGAGGGGAAGCATAGTTGGCCTTCTGTTGGTCCTAAGCTGGAAGCAGAGCAAAAATTAGGGAAGTTGTCAGTTATTGATCAAGTCTTGGCCATTTTGGGTCAATGGTTACAGGGATTATGGTTTAGCTTCTTTGGACTGGTTGCTATAGATAGTGGGTCAGAATTGTATTTTTGTTTCTGGTCTGGTTATTGTTGTTTGTATATTGTCTCTCATCTCCCTCAGCCCCCTTCACCCTTCTTAGACTACTGGATGGGAGGACAGATGCTAGGACTAAGCAGCACATACTGTTTTGACGTCATTTCTTGCCACTGGGCCACTGCTGGCCATTGCTCCTCCACTTCCTGGTCTCTGCAGGCTTCTGAGACGGCTGTTCACATCTTCCCAGGGTGAGGCCAGAGTCTGTAAGGGGTGACATACCCATGACTAATGACTACACTTTCCCAATTCTGTTTTGGCTTCCTGCCTTTCTGTTTCTTTTGCAGCCTGCTCAGGCTCACAGTTGCAGAGGAACGGCTTTTGTCTTAGTGCCGTTGGCAGTTATCATCCGTTTCCTATGTATTGGAGAGCAAGATTTTTCATTTATTTCCTCCTTACTTCTGATGAATTGAGTTTTCTTTTAGAGTCTTTGTAAGTTGCAGCTCCGATGGCTCTGATTCCATGCCTACACACCCCCACTATTTCTTTGAATCCTTTAGCAAGCTAGCTTGGTTTATTCTATCATAACATTGTCATTTCTGTAACAGTAGTTCTGTCTCCACCCCTAGGTGCTTTGGCTCCTAACATTTCTCATTCAGAAAGCTAATTTTATCCTGTGCTTTCTTCTTCTTCTTCTTCTTCTTCTTCTTCTTCTTCTTCTTATTATTATTATTTTTTGTTAGTTAAGTGGGGTCAGGGGACTCAAGCTCATTAGGAGCAAGAGCAAGAGCCCCGAATAAACTGACGTCCACATATTTATTGTGTTCTTACATGGGAACTGTTTTAGGGAGTTTTCTTATTATTTTTAATAGAGTGTTGCTTTCCCTTTTGTATTTCCCAAAGAAAGCCTTCAGAAACCTAATTGGAATTATTTTATTTTAACAACATGAACTTGGATTTTCATAAAGTCCATCTACTGACTTTGTGCCATGGATTTCTTAAGATTTGGAATTTTTTGATACCCTAACAGGGGACTATGTGTTCTGACTTTATTGAGGGAAACTGGAGCGGTCAGGAAGCCATACTTTCCTGGGATCCTCAAAGCACTCTAGAGCTTGAACAAAGATATTGAAACTTAAAACATTTCTGTCTAACTGTTAACTCTTACTTAGCCCTCAGCCATGTGTAAAAAGGTATCCCTGTGAATTTGGACCCAATTGGACAAATTATAATATTAAAAGTATCTCAAGCCATATGGCATGCCAGGAGTTGTGTGAAATACTTTATAGGTTTGTTTTATACTTACAGCAAATCCAGAAATGGATACCATCATCCTTGTTCTCATTTAAGGAAACCAAAGCTCAAGCAGATTGAGTTCTGACAAAACACAACTCAGGTGACAACCATTAAATGAAAGAACCAAAATTTGAATTTTGTAGTCTAGATGAGATACACTGATCATATAAAGACATCTTGGAAATTTAGATCAGTCTCAACAGACAAACATGAAACTTGAATCCCCTGTAGCGTTTCAGGAGATCCAGATGAAGCACAAGAATTTGCATTCCTCTGAAGTTCTCAGATGATGCTGATGCTACTAGCCAGGGAACCGCACTTTGACAGTTGCCGTCCCAGACTTATAGCTCATATGTATGGTGCTCTGTGGTTTCCGTGGTGTACTGAAGCTGTATGCTACCGCAGAAAGACATGCTCTTAAATTTAAGCCATTTCTGTTGGTGTGGACCCATTGTGAGTAAGACTTTTTGATGAGGCTACATCAGTTAAGGTATGACCCACCTCGTTCAGGATGGTCTTAGTCCTATAAGTTGGAGTCCTTATAAACAGAATAAAATTGTAGGCTAATAAATCCCCAATGTTTATGCCAACCCATTTGATGGAATCTGCTTTAAGCAGCCTAGGAAACTAAAACAGTTCACCTCTTTAATTTCTTGGCAATTTATCTTTAACCCTAGCTTTGGCACCTATCTTTTTCTGACCAATGATTCAACTTTCATAGGCATGACTAGTAAACTCTAAGGACTTTGAAGGCACTATGAGACCTGTTCCATTTCTCTCACCAAGAGTATTCTATCAGTCGCAGATAAACATTAATTAATTGATGTCAGAGATTTCAAAATCTAATTAGCTACAAATGCTTCTAATAGTTACAATTTAATGATTGCTTAAATATTTAAGTCCTTTAAGAAAGTCCTTTCTGCCCCGTGCCTGAAGTCCAAAAGGCAAATTTCCCAGTATGTGAACAATAAAATATTCAAGTTGTGATAGTTTTTTCTACAGATTTGACATGGATGCTGCATTATTTATAAGCCATGTTTAAAAATAACAGGCCTGGGCACAACATAATTCCAAATGAATTTTAGAAGATGTCTCTAATTGTCAATGAGAGTAGAAATTACCAATGTTAATTAATTATACAGAAGCCAGTTCCATAAATTCTCCTAACCATCTCTGGCCAAAAAAGTTTGGTGGATGAAAGAAGGAGAGATACAAAGCCAGTTGCCATTAATTGTGTTGGTCTCAGAAGCTTGATCTTGGCCTTTCTAAGATCATACACCTGTCCCCATGCCACTGCAGCCAGGGGAATGGAATGACATGACTGGGCATCCCGAAACCCCTCAGAGGAGTTGTCCACCTGAAAGACTCTGTCTATAAGGCTGATACCATCATTTCCACTTTACTCCTCACTGGCATTATCAGAATGAGTGATTCTTAAGAGGACCATTGGGGAGGAAGTTTCCAGAGCCTTTTTTCTAATTGTCTTTGGTTCACATGGCATCGTTGAGGTAATTTGAGTCTCCAGATCTTCTTCAGTCATTTTGTGGGCAATTCTGCATCATAGCATGGAGGCCCAATTTTATTAAACATGGTCTTTTTTGTGTGGGGAGGGTGGAAGGTACAAAATATATATTTAAAATTTTTCATTATTTGCTAATAGTACAAATAATACATAAACCCATTCTTGCTATGAAATACTTAAGCAATACAGAAGTATTCAGAGATGAAACCTCCCTCTACCATTCCTACTTCCATTCTGTTACTCCACAGACAGCCCCTGCTCCATCTCATCTCCTCTGTGTCCTCATGAACTCTGGTAGGATGTATCCAAAGGTTGCCCCAGGAATCAAGCCTCCTTATAGTCACATGGTATGTGGTCCCCTCTTCTTGATTCTAGGCTAAACCCGTGACTTGCTTTAACCCATAGAATGTGGTTGAAGAGGCAGTGTTTCTTGGAGACTCTAAGTTTGCATCACTTAAAAAATGACTACATTTGGAATCATAGTTTGGATGTGCCATACAATTAATTATTGAACTATTCACTTATTGATAAACATTAGATGGTAGTGGTGGGTGTTCAAATTTTCACCCTTTATAGACAATGAAGCAACAAATATCCTTGCACATGCAATTTCTTGCACTTTTGGGAGTCTTTTTGACAAATAGAGTCTTAGAAATAAAATTACTGGGTCAAAGGGCAAGCTGATGTTTAATATCCTTAAGATATTTCCAAATAGTCTTCCAAAAAAATTTCACCAATTGCCTCCCTTTCTAACAATATGAGAGAGGGCTCATTTTCTTGCGACTTCACACAATTTGGCCATTCTGCTGAGTGAAAAAATTGCATCTTTTTAATGTTATTTTAATTTACTTGATCACTAGTCTTTTCAGATATATATTGGCCACTTGTCTTTCTTTTTTTTTTTTGGTGAATTTCCTGTTTCTATAATTTGTCCATATTTTCTATTGAGTTAATGGAATTCCTTTGTGATCATGGAGACTCTTAGTGTACCCTGGATAGGAATTTTTTAGTTGTTATATTTATTTCATTTTCTTCAGTCTTTTATTTGCCTTTTAATTATATTTATGTCATTTGCTTCATCCTACAAAAATTATTAATTTTCATGAGTGCATTTATTGCCTTTGAGTCTGAGGTCTTGCTATAAAAATATTACCCTCTATTTTTTCTCAGAATTTGCTATAATTTTATTTCTTAACTATAGTTGTACAATCCTTTGAGGATTTACTTTTGCATATGGCATAAGGTGGGCAATGTTGCCACATAGGGTGGGGCATATTGGGTATGCCATTCATATACCATAGAGCTATGTGACATACACCCAGCACGACCATCCACAACAGTCATGGGCAAGGCTATCTCAATATGTATTTTTTCCTGATGTGTAGTGTATTAGTCAGGGTTCTTTAGGGAAACAGAACCAACAGGAAATACCTGTAAATATGAGAATTTATAAAGGTGTCTCATGCAACTGTGGGGATGCAGAAGTCCAAATTCGCTAGGACAGGTTGCAACCTGACAGCTCCGATGAAGGTCTTAATGAATCCCCCAGGAGATTCTAGCTGGCTGAAGCAGAGAGAGCGATTTTCTCTTCTGACTTCTCCTTTAAAGTCGTCAGCTGATTAGATTAAATATCACTAACGGCAGAACACACTTCCTTTGGTAGAATGCAGATGTAATCAGCCATGGATGTAGGCAACACGCTGATGATTTAATAAACAGCCTTCTGGTTTATTAACCAACTGCAAAATGTCCTTGCAGTAACACTTAGACTAGTTCTTGCCTGACCAGACAACTGGACACTATCATCTGGCCAAGGTGATGCATGAACTCAAACCATAACATATTGCTAATTACATTGTTGCATGAATTGACTACCTCATACTTTCTTCAGTGTTTCCCACAGATATGTATGCCTTTTTTTTCTGAACACTCTTCTAGTCCTTCATCTATTCTTGCACCAGTATCATATAATTTTAAACAATTAACCAGTTCCTTTTCATTTTTATCTTCTTCAGAAATCTCTTTGTGCTTGTAAGGATTTTCTTTTATGATATAAACTTCAGAAATAACTTGTCATGTGATGGAAAAATTCCATTGATACTTCAGTTGGTGTTGAGTAAAATTGAGGATTAATTTGGGTGAACATTGGCATGTTTTTAATATTAGACTTTCCAGTCCAGAAACCATGGAATGTCTTTCTATATATGCAGGACTTCTTTTACATCCTTCAACCAACCATCATTAACATTTTCTTCATGTTGGTTGTGAGCATGCTTTTTAAAGTTTATTTCATGTGTTTTTCTTTTTTGCTATTGTAATTGAAATAGTTTCTGTATTATAACTTTGCTTTTATTTTGCTAACATTTGCCAGATATATGTTTCATCTTCTTGGCATTTTTAACTTTTTTTTTTGTCATGTAATTTAACACATTTGTATTTTAACCAGTCTGAAAGGATTTAATTGGGGGTTTAACCCGTTCATGATTATTATGATATTGAAGTGTTTAGAACTTAATGATGTTTTGTTATGTATTTTTTTCCTTGCCATGCATTTGCATATTTCCTGTTTGTCCTCTTGGTTTTTGTTGTCTGGTCAATTTTCATTTTTTTTTTTTTCCTTTTGCACTCTTGTGGTTTGAAAGATCATCCTATTCTTACCTTTATGGTGGTTTACAGTTGTTTACTTTCTTTGGGTGCTCAAGTAAATACCATGCAATAGGTTGGCTTAACAATGTGGATTTATTGTCTCATGGTTTTCAGACTAGGAAAAAGTCCAAATCAAGGAGTTATCAAGGAGATGCTTTCTTTCTGAAGACTGGTGTTCTAGGGATGGCTTCTGGTGACCCTTGGTCCTGGGTTCCTCTGTTACATAGCAATGCATGTGGCAGCCCCTCCTGGCCTCTCCTTTTCTCCTGGGTTCTGTTGACTTTCAGTTCCCTGCTTTCTATGGCTTTCTCTATTTCTTTGAAAATTTCATTTCTACATTTTAAGGATGCCAGTAATAGGATTAAACTATCCTGATTGAGTTGGTTTATACCTTAACTGAAGTAACCTCATCAGAAAGTCCTATTTACAATAGGTTCACACCCACAGAAATAGATTGTTTAAAAGCATGTTTTTCTGGAGTACATAGCTCCAAACTGCCACAACAGGGTTTTGCATACAAATATAAACTTACTTTTCTGCTGTGACTGAAAAAGTAATCCATTCTAGAAATTCCTTCAAGAAAGACAATAGTCCTTAGTATCCTTTTCCTTCTCTTCTCCTTTGTCTCGAGTCTTCTACCATCCATGTTGGGATTTCTTTGAGATTTTAGTTCCAAATCATTGCAAAAAATGGTTGAAGTTGCACTTCAAAAATTATAAAGGTGTAAAGCAAACCTATAAATTTTGTTGATTCTTTTCTTGTTTCTTATAGCCCACATCCTCTTTCTTGTAGTCATTGTTTTTCTGGAATAATTATTTCAGACAGCATCTGTGGGTGGTTAACATTCTGAGCCTTTGCTCTGCCCTCCTACTTGAATGTTAGTTTGGGCGAACATAAGATTCTTGGCTCAATACTTTTGAAGACATTATTTGTCTTCAAAGACATAATTTGACATTATTGGTGCTGAAAGAGGGCTCTAATATTAGTCTAAGTCTTCTTTCTTTGTAAGTAATTCGTTTTTACCTCTTGCTGGATGCTTTAGGATATTTCTCTCTTGATTCTTTTGTCCTGAAATTATGTTACCATGTGTCCATATGGGGTTATTTTTTTTCATATTTATTCCGGGAATCCAGAGCACATGAACACTTCTGTCTCTCTCCAACACCAGATATTTTATTCTATTTGTTCTTGAACATTTCTTACCTCAAACTTCTCTGCTCTTCAGGCGTTCCTGTGAGGTACATGTTGGAACTTCTGGATCTGTCCTTTAAGACTTTAGGCTTTCTCTTGTATTTCATTCATTTGGTGCTTTGAGCTTGGGTATGGGAGATTTCCTGGGCTCCACTGTCCAGCTTTCATAGTCATTTTTCAGCTTTGTACATTCTTCTCTGGAGCCCAGTGAATGAGTTTTCCATTTATGTCCCAAATCAACAGATTTTCTCTCTACTAAGCAAAAACTGGGAGTCCATGGAATTGAAAAATCATACTCTCATTCGCAGGAAAGCATAACCAATACACACATGTGCGCATTTATATTATAGTATATCACATTATATAAATCATATGTCATATCTCATGTCATATCATATTATAGAGAGACTTATTTCAAGGATTTGTCTCATGTAATTATGTGTTTGGCAAGTCTGAAATCTGTATGTCAGGCTGGAAGATTGAAAGCTCAAACAAGTAAATAGTGCCGTCTTGAGGCAGAATTTCTTCTTCTCTGAGAATCTCGGTGTTTGCTCTTAGGGCCTTTCATCTGATTGGATGAGCTCTGGTCATCTTCACTTAAAGTCAACCAGTTGTAGATGTTAATCATACATAAAAAACATCTTCACAACCATGCTTAGATTAGTGTTTGATTAAATAATTGGGTACTATGTAGCCTAGCCAAGTTGACACATAAAACTAACCATCGCAGTGGTCAAAACTAAAAAACAAATTGCCTTGGAATACATTGAAGAATAAAAGTAGAAGATATACATGTAAAGGAAACCATGAAATCTTATTAAAGGCAAAAACTGATATCTGATAATTGGAGGCATCTCTCATATTTATGGATAAAAAGACAATAAAAAATTTCAGTCTTTCTCAAAACACTGTGAAATTCCAATCAGAGCTGAAATAGTTTTTGAGTTGTGGGGAAACTTCACAACAAATTTTTGATGTTCTTAAGGAAAAATGCATATAAGATAAATAGGAATTGACAAATGAAGTGTAACATAATAGATTTTAGGAAAAGGTTCACATATCAATAGGAATTTAATACACCATAAAACTGGCACATCAGTTCATAAAGAAACAGACGAATTGTTTAATAAGTGATGCTGACATATGAAAAAATCTATCTGGAGGCTAAACATTAGAAGTAATACCATATCCTATATATTCCAAATAGATCAAAGAGCAAAATGAAGTATATTAAATAAAATATTTAAGTAAACAGAGAATAAATAGATCCATAGATAAACAAATAACTAGATAAATATTGTTAAAATAAAATCCAATAAATAAGAACTTGGAATCAAGTGACCTTCCAGGCAAGATAGGACATTCAGGGGTCACATAGAAAATGATAGACACATATGACTGCCAAAGCAGTACCAATTTTTGTTAGGTAAAATGTAGACATCTTTATAAGGCAAATGATTGATGCTATCTATGTAGCGCAATGAAGGGCAGAAGGAAATAAACTTGTTCATACATTGGGATGACAAATTGTTCTAGCTCTTTGGGAGAGCAACCCAGGAACATGCGTCAACAATTAATCCCGTCTCAGTAATTAAGGTGTATGTACAAGGAGTTTTCCTCCATAAGTGTTTATTAGGGAGCAAAAAAAAAATGGGAAATAATCAGAATATATATTATAAGGAAAATGGTGGATAAATTATATATGTGTAATATCATACATATATATATACATACACATATATATGACTATCTAGATAGTCTCCATAGATATGAGAGAACAGAGAAAGTTGGAACTTGTGTATATTTCATTATGTGAAAAGAAGCAAATTGCAAAGTAATATATAGAAATAATTATGTTTTTATTTTTAAAAGAGATGGGGTCCCCATATAAGTGTATTTAAATGTATGTATGTTAAACAGTGATTGTGTAAGCATAAAAGCATGGAAAATTCTCCCACTTTTAACTTGGTTACCCCATAGATTTTACATCAATTGGGAAAACCAGGTTGAGCTTCATTAATAAACTATGCTAAGTTCTCATTGGTTTTTAGCAACAGTGATTTATATCTTGCACATGCTACCTGCCCTCTACTTGACTTGGAAGGATCTTGTCTACAGCACTTTCTGGGGACCCAGACTGATGGAATCTTCTTAACAGTGTTGTTCTTGAGATGTCTGGAGGAAGAAAGTTCTAGAAATATTATTCCCACAATCACTTTCTCTGGCCTGCATTACTTGTGTCCACATTTCAATGGTGAAGCTAGTCTTCAGCATATTTCAATGGTGAAGGCCACAAATTACCTTCAAGAGGACAGGGAAGTTCCCCTTTCTTGGAAGTCGGGAAGAATAGGGTATTGCCTTCTCCAGTGATGGCATTAGGAGGAGGTATAGAACGAGATCCCCAATATTTCCTTTATAAGTTTTGAATTGTTTCCTTTGTTACAAATGATTGAAGTTATTTTTTCTGGAGACAATGAAAATCAAAACATAATCCCAGGAACAGTCTATTTCCCACATATATAAAGGAAAACCAGCTTTCATGAAGAGAAGGCCATCCCCATACTCTAGGCAATTAAAAAATGAACAGAAAGTTAAATTTGAAAGAAAACGCTGATCATTTTACACAGAGGGATTAAGACTTGTCCAAATCACATGACTAACGGCAGAAACTTTTCCTATAATTCAGAGTTCTGCAATCCCTGCCTTTTACATGTTGATTACATCAGGCTTTTGTGTTCCCTATGGAATTTTTGTACTTGCTTTCATTTTACTCTGGAACAATGATGCAGCTATATGTCTAAAGGTCTTATCACATTTCTCCAGATCTCTGCCTTAGCTTTTCTTTCCACTGTGTGCTTTGATTGGAAATGTGCTATTTTTATTTTCATGTACCTCTCTACAAAGAATTAGAGGAAAAACTTGAGCAACTTGAAGAAAAACAGCCTTTCACCCATGAATCATAACTACTCCATAAATGTACTGAGGGGCTTACTTTTGTATTTCTCTGATAATTTGGTGTCTTTGCACACACTTTTTCCATTTTTCCAATCTCTCCAATTTCTTTCTCTCATTTTTCCCTACTGTTTCTCTTTTAACACTTTACCATCTGTTTTAGTTTTCCTTGGTTGCTCAAGCAAATGCCTTGCAATGGGTTGGCTTAAACGATGGGGATTTATTACCTCACAATTTTGAGGCTAGGAGAAAGTTCACATCAAGGCTTCATCAGGGTGATGCTTTCTTCTGAAGACTGGAGCCCTGGGGCTGGCTGCCTGTGATCCTTGGTCCTGTCCCATGGCAGCCTCTCCATTATTTTTCAGTTTCCATTGAATTTAAGTTTCTTGCTTCCCAAGGCATTCTCTGTCTTGCTCTGAATTTCATTCTGCTTATAAAGGACTCCAGTAATAGGATTCAGGCCCATTCTGATTGAGGTGGGTCACAACCTAACTGAAGGAACCATCCAAAGGTCCTACTTACAATGGGTTCACACCCACAGAAATGGATTAAGATTAAGAAAATGTTTATCTGTGATACATAGCTCCAAACCAGCACACTGTCTTATCCCTAGGCCATTTTGTTCTACTCCTTGCCATAGGAATAATTATGTGTGTATGTATGTTTATGTCTGCTCAGAGTGACAGAGACAGAGACAGAGACAGAGAAAGAGCTGAGGAGAACAATTTACAAAGTGATTACTGAAGTGTGTTATCTTAAGTAACTCTTTTAGGAAGTAATGGTATTCATCTAGCTGCTACATTGGTGGTGACAATATTCACATCGTTTTCTGACTACAGTTCTGGTTGTAGTCACGTAACGATGGTGTCAGTCATTTTCTCCATATAACCCAGTGATGATGGTGATGGTTCTAGTTTTCAAGGTGCTAGGAATGGGATATACCAAAACTGGAATGGCTTTTATAAGAAGGAATTTAATAAGTTACAAATATACAGTTCTAAGGCCATGAACATGACAAAATTGAGGCACCAATAAGAGGCGACCTTAATTCAAGGAAGGTCCATGGCACCTTTGTCAGCTATGTAGGTACATGGTGGCAGTGGTGGTGTTGGTGATAGTGGTGGTAGTCACAGGATCGCAATGATAGCATACGTGTTACTCACAAAAATTTTCAAAATTGAGTGTGATCACGTTCACTGAATTCTGCCATGCTGCTTGGAGTATTCAGATAACTCCACCATGCAGTACACACCTTTAAATAATAGTGCACCAGTGGTGGTGGTCTTCTAGGGTGGTGGTGTTGTCCATAGACCTCTGATGCTGGATGTGGTATTCACATACCTCTGTGAGGTTGTTGGTTGTGGTATTTACATAAATATGCAATGCAGATGGTTGCATTTGCATAACTCTGTGATGTTGAGCATGGGATTCACATTACTCTGCTCCATTGGTGGTACTGGTTTTCACACAACTCTGTGAGGTGATAGCAGTGTGTACATTACTCCGTGCAGTGGAACTTCTGGTAAGTTGATCGTGGTGATATTTACATTAACTCTGTGATGTTGGAGTTGGTGGCCTGTGCTGGAGGTGGTTGGAGCAGCCATATAATTATAGGATGGTGAGGAGATATTTGTATCACTTTGCGGCCTTGTGGGTAGAAGCACTCAGATAACTCCAAGATGTCTGTGGCTGTGGTATTCACACAACTCCATGATGGGATTGGTACTTTACACATGAAGGTGTGATGCCACTTCTGTTGGTGGGCACATAACTAGGTATTGGTGCTGGTGGTGGTAACCACACATTGCTGCAACGTGTGTTGTAGGAGTCACACAACTTTGTGAGATTACCCATGGTCTCCATCAAATTCTGGGAAGGTAGGGTCAGGTAGTGTCTTAGTTTCCTAGGCTGCTCCAGCAAATACCTTGCAATTGTTTGGCTTAAACAGTTGGAATTTTTTGGCTTACAGTTTTAAGGCCAGGAAAATGTCCAAATCAAGTTTCCTGAAGACCAGCTACGGGTGATCCTGGACTCCTCTCTGCATGGCAAGGCCCATGGTGTTGGCTGGTCTCTCCCTTCTCTTCTGGGTTTTGCTGCTTTCAGCTTCTTGCTTCTGTGGCTTTCTCTCTCTCTGTATTCATTCCATTTATAAGGGACTCCAGGAAGAGGATTAAGACCCATCCTGAATGGGGTGGGCCACACCCTAACTGAAGAAGCTTCACCAAAAATGTCCTACTTACAATGGGTCCGTACCTACCGGAATGGATTAAATTTAAGAACATGTTTTTCTGGAGCACATATAGTTTCAGACTACCACAGGTAGTCTCCGCATTAGTCTGCGATGATGGGAATCGTATTAGTTTAACTCGGGGATATTTGATGTGATAGTCACACAATTCTGCATTGATGGTGACAATCATTTTCACAAAAACTCAGTGCTGCTGGTGGTGAATTCCCTCTACATCGAGACACTGGTGGTTGTGCTATTCACGTGACTTGAGATGGCTGTGGCAGTATTCACATTTTATGAGTGTAAAAACTTAGGCTCAGAGAATTTTAAAGTTTTGTTTGAAGTTATATAACAATATATGATAGGGCCAGGCTCAAGTTCAGAAGCTTTGAATAATTCCAGTGCAATCTTTTCTGTACCACTCCGTGAGGTCTCTTCTTGCTAAGTTTAAATTTAAAGACATTGGTGTAAAATATCTGTACCTTTTAACCCCCCAGGGCCTTGGAATGCAAATATTGTACTTCTGCCATTCTCATTCTTTGTCTTTAACTTTAATTCTGTCCATATAGTCACATACATGTATAAATTTTGAAGTGTGAATCTGATCAAAATGTTGCTGCAAATGCAGAGGTATAAAATTGAATTTCTGGAAATGTAGCTTAAATAACATAGAGGAAGGCTTTATGGAACTCCAAAGTAAAGTACCTTTGGGAGATAATCTGTAGTTTATTCATAGAACCGAAAATACATGTATTAAATAATGAAATTTGATGTTGGTGAAATTATTGGTCCTATGGTGTTTTCATTCTTTGCTTAAAATTATACGCCTGTAGAAGCTTCATGCAGGGCTAGCTATATGATGGGATCTTGTGTTGGTTACAGGATAGATATATGTTAAAAAAGATCATTGAATTATACATTTAAGTTTTCTGCATTTTATTGTATGCAAGTTATACCTCAATAAAAAATTTTAACAATGTGCTTCTAAATAAAATAAAACACAAAGGGGCTTTAACATGTTGAGTACAAATGCTAAAATAAGTACTGAGGATATTTTACTACAGATGTGAGGTATTGCTTTTAGAGGAAGAGAGCATAGGCTTACTATAGAATATGGAACTAAAAATAGAATTTAGGAAGTGTGCATGATTTATGTAAATGCCCTTGTTTCAGTTATGAACTGTCTTTTCATCTCAATTTCCTGGCTCATAATTTACATTTGTTTCCCCTTGTAGTACTTGGGGTGCATTGAAGTTCTGCGCTCGATGAGGTCCCTTGACTTCAGTACAAGAACACAGATTACCAGGTAAGCCTTCTTGAACATGGACTCTTGTGATTTTACATTAGAAAAGCTTTCGGGGGCTAAGGGCCTAGAAATTCCCAGTGTGAAAGTCTGCCCTTGGAGTGCCGAATTTCACTGGATTTTAAGACCTTCCTTAATCATCCATGTTGATCACATATAATATTGCATCTTTGTGAATTATTTTTACAATGAAGCTGCAAGCAGATGGAGCTTCCTGAATGTTGATCTTTATTTCTTTAAAGTATGCAACTATATCACAAGGTTGATCCTTTAAAATCTATCGAGCGATGTTATCTCTTTTTAGAAAAGAAACTCTACACTATCAGGAGAGAATTTCCAACAATAGTCACAGAGAATAAAATGTATAGAATTGGAAATAGAAATATTAAGGAGAGTAGGTAATTTAATGAGCAAACCAATTCTTTAAGTTGTCCATGATTCTGAGTAGGCTTATGTACTGTCCACCATCCACTAGATTCTAAACTTCTTGAGGGCCAATTCTGTATTTAGGCATTGCCTTTTAAATAAAATTTCAGGGCCTAGGATAGTTTCTAATAGAGCTTATACCTTTAGAAAAATGCCAATGTCGAGTCATTTTGAAGAGGAGAACCACAAACCTTGGACAGAGTCTGTGGAATTTTTCCTTTTTCAGTGGGCAGTGAGTTTATATAGGTTGTGGAATTGCTTCATCTAATCAGTGCCCTCAGAAAATGCCTCATATTTGTTTCATGCCAATCGCTCTATTGTATATTCTTGGGTTAGCAAGCCAAAGTTTAAAGATTGATGTTTAGAGAGCAATTATTTTTAGTAAGTAGCTGTTAATGAAATTAATGTGCACACCTCAATTCTATGTTTAACTACCATAATGGTAACTTTTCCTTCTTTTTGAAGAAATTCAGGATCAAAAGAGTTGATGTTTCCCTTCCCTCTAAAGTACCTCTAGAATGCACCACCATAAGTCATCTTTATTAAAGAACAAATCTACCTCCACATATTTGTAGAAAATGGTTTATGGGAATTGCCATGGCAGAGGAATGGTATTTTGATATGAAAGCATTTAGAAGAAAAGTTTGAACATTTATTTAATTGTATGTTCATCCCACCCAGCAAAGGCATGTGCAGAGCAGCTCTGTGGGCAGACCACCTTGTCCAGTTGTCTGGGGAAAACTGGGGACCGTATGACACAATGTTCATACTTTCATGTGTGGGAATTGTTTTTAAGGGGATAATAATTGATTGGGGAAGGACAGGAAACCACAGTCTATTGAATTTCCTTTATAGGTACTAGAATTTCTGAGATGACTTCATGCATGTTAATTCTTCTCTATGTTTATTGAGCATCTACTTTCTGTTTACTGGGCAAGGTGGCTGGCCCCACCTTGTCAGGCCTCTGGTATTGGGGAGAAAATCACATGTGCAAATAACTGAGATGCCCATGGGGGGAATAAGTGAATAATTCCAGTTTTCCCCTTGATGAAAATGTTGACCCTTGGGATTCTCTGAAGGTAGAACCCCAATGGACAGAATTAATACTAAAATTGGAGAAGAATGCAGGGTTTGGTAGTTCAGCATCTTTCTCCAATCTTATTGCATTGAAATTTTAGTGAAGATGAGGCAGCATAATATGTGATTGGAATGCTGTTTTTGGATTTCAAAAACTTGGTGTGGAATTCTGGATGCATAATAATTGCCTTTGAGTTCTATTAGACTTTTTGAAAATGGTTTTCATTGTCTCTTGCCTTGTTTTGATCATATGAGATGGGTTTCTTATCCTAGTTAGCAGTTAAAGACCACCTGTACTTGACAAATCAATGTCAGAAGCAAATGCTTTACATGTACAAGAAGAATACACAGCAGTGACTTCGTATATCTGCCCCACTGTGGTGCTCATGGCATCTAGGTGGTAATTGAGTTTTACACAGATGTAAAATTAAATGCTACCATTACATATTACTCTATATACTAAAGGAATTCTTGAGGGGTTGCAGGAAAATCTAAAGTTGTAATTAAGTTAAGTATAAGGCTCTAAGAACACCCGTTTCCAAAGGGACCCCAGAAATGCCTTTTATTAAAAAAATATATTTTTATAAGCAAATGATCAGTCCCTACTTTTTTGTCCCATCATTTTGAGTCTCTTTTGGAGCCTCTGACAGCTGTATCATGTGTCTTTTTTTTCAGGATCCCTTCTGTGTAGTTCCTGGCATCTAAGTTTAGATTTCTTGTGGCATTCTCAATAGCCCTGCACATGGATTACTGATATCTTACTAAAAGATAATTTTAAAAATCACCCAGTAAAGTTGCTCTCTGATTAGATGCTTAGTTGCTGCAGTGGCTGTTAAAAGCCTTATATTAGGAGTGGGTTGGGCAGAGGAACCGGTGACTTGTTGAAATTAGTAAATGGCCTCCGTGGTGATGAACATGTATGCTGGTGCTTGGACTGCTGGGGCGTAGCTCCCGGCTCTACCGATTTCTCCGTTGGCTTCGATTTGTACACCTATAAGATGGGTGTGAGAATAATATCTACTCTCAATGGCTGTTGTGAGACATAAAACAGTTTCAACCTCAGAGGTCCATGGGACAGTCCTGGCATAGTGGAAGCTCTGTTTAGGTGTTTGCTGGGTTTCATTGCATGAACTAGTGTTCGGCTTGGTGGGTCTTTCAAGAAACTCCTGTCCGCAAGCAAGTGGGCAAATGAAGTTGTAGAGGTGGTGACAATCGCTGTATCACCGGCAGTCACTGCTTCCCTCCTGGGTCCTCCTGCTGATGGTGTACCATAGAGAAATCAGCCAGGCAGGGAAGTTGTCCCAGGCTCTGGCCAGGGCTTAGCCTTGAACTCACTATGGCCCAGTGAATGTCAAGCTCTCAGCCAAGAGATTCAGTGCTTGTGAAAGACTGCCCAAAAGACAGACATGCATGCCCGTGGATCTGTGTTTCTCTAAATACCTTCTGCAGAAGACAAGTGTCCTGAGATCTTATCCCGCCCCCAGGGATGTCTGGTCAATATGACTCTGGAAAGCAGTGTACAAAATCCCTTCCCCCCACCTTTGCAGTATAAAGGCTATATAGAGATCTTACTGTACAAAACCTGTGAAATTTAGCTTATTCTAGTGTTTCCCAAACTTGCTTGACTGGGGAACTGCGCTTTCTTCCCTCTACCCCCCACAATGCCACGTAATTGCCTGTGAAACACTGAAAAAACAAATGTTGTAGATGCATGGATTTCATAGTGCTGGGCAGCCCTGAGGGGCCTCAGGGAGGGATCTTAGGTTGGTGTTAGCCTGGAGGAGATGGGGCACGAAGCAGGATCAGCCCTGGCTCAATCAAAGATCTCTGCTTTTATCTGAGTTACAACATTGGGTTTCCATGCAAAGTTGCTCTGGCTAGAAACACTTGAAACCACTATTCTGGGGGCTGGTCCATCCTGGGCTTGAGCCTGATCTTCAGAGAATCTCCTGTCTGGACTGCACTAAGTGCCTTTCAGAGAGAATTCCTCTCTATGCAGTGGCTCTCAGCTCTCATTGAGGGATGGTTTCAACTCTGTTACGGCATTTCCTGTAACAGTGGGACTTGCCACATCACATAGGGGGACTCTAGGGGAAATGTTCTCCTTTGTCTTAGTACTTGGAGTGAACCTGCTTCTCTTGGTTTGTCTGTGCTCTGCGGGGGCTGTGAATCCTCTTTGCTCAGAACAGCCTTTGTGATTGATCAGAAACAACCAGTATGCCCTGGGTCATAAGGTAAGGCCTAACCTGGCCTTACCTTCTTTTCTTCTTTACTTTGATTGACTCACATCCTTATTTTAATTTTATTTTATTGTGTTTCATTTTTTCTCTTTGGAAGCCACTTTAAACCACTTTTAGAAGATGGAAGGCTATAAATATATACCCAATCTAACCCAGTATACTCAACGAGGTGATCCTTCCACAACAATAAAAAAATGCAAACATCTGCCAGGTACTTTTGGCTGTCAATGATCCCAGCTGACTTCCAGTTCTGTTAAGGTTTGTCAGACATCTGTCATGTTTGCTTTCCTCCAAGGGTCAGGTAGATGTGTAGACTCAGCCATATATGGCTTGTCCACAGTTCTAGGGCAAGCTGTAGATGGATTTGTCATAAATTGTCCAGGGCCCAACATAAACCTGCTGTTTCAAGTTGTGGGTGGTGAATAACTGAATCTAGTTTAAGTTTTTTTTTTTTTTTTTTTTGCTTTTCTATTGTAAAAGTTATCATTTCAACCAGCCTTGGAGAATCTGCCTTTGAGTTTATTTGACCCATACTTATACATGTGCCCCTTTGTCCCATCTGCTCCCCCATGGAATGTGTTGCACTCCCTAGGATTTCACTTTGCATATGTAAATGTGAGGAAACAGCTTCAGAATTTTTTTTTTAATTCTTCAGGGGCAAGCATAAAATTCCTTTAGTTTTTAGTTTTAGTTTTCCTTTAACCCAAAATCAAAGTCTGTAAAAGGAAAACATCTTTTTTTTTTTTTTAATGCTATATGGTGGGGATCACATTTCATTCTTTTTCCATGTAAGTATCCCATTATTGCAACACCATTTGTTGAATTTTTGTTTTTTGTTTGTTTGTTTTGGGAAGTACATGGGTCAGGAATCAAACCCAGGTATCCTGCAAGGCAGGGGAGAATTCTACCATTGAACTACCTTTGCACCCCCAAAACATCTTTCTTTTAGGAAAATGTTTCCTTTTTGTTTTTTGTTCAGCATAATTGCTTAGATCTTGGGAGAATTTTATTTACTGATAGTAGAATTTGCATGTTAAGTTGACATTACTGTAAGCTGGTAATGGTCCTCTCAAATTATTAAAGCAATGAGGTAGAGGTGTAAGTGAACACATGAACAAGCCATCTCCTGGTGAGTGCGATTAAACACCATAAGGTTAGGATCTTTTCTGTTTGATGTTTTACACCAAGGGCTTTGGTGAAAAGGTGGACATGTGACCATATGATATTGGTCTGAAATTGTCAAGAATATGTAGTTACAGGGCTCTGAGTTTGAACAAAATAGCAAGTAAGTCCTGACCATATAAATAAAAAGGGAACATCGTTCCTCAATTCACGCTTTTCTGAATTGTGAGAATTCAGCTCGGGGGTGGTCTCCTCGCTGGCCCTGTGCATGAAGTATGTCATCCTCAATCTGAAGGAGGGCAAGCCCAGCATGACCTCAGCACAGCCTGACGACGCTACCCACCCTCTCTTCTCAGAGTTGAGCTGGAAGGCTTGGTAAAGCTCAGTTCTCAGGTCGCTTCCGGCTTCCAACATTCAATAAATGCTCTCAAAATAAACAAAAAATAAAAGATCCCAGGTAAAAACTTTCACTATCCAATCCATCAAGGTCCATTCCATTTCTGGCTGCATCTGTCCTTGCATGTGTGATTGCCTCACCCAAGACCGAGTGAGCCTCATCTTGTGCCATGTGTATGTTTGGACTCTCTGCAAGAGAGGGTTGACCAGTTGCACGCTGGATGCCATCACCTAATGGAGGGATCTTTTCCATCCACCCATCATCCAGTGGGACTCCTTTACCATCTTGCCTTAAACATTTTTGTGTTGCAAACATTTCCGTGTTGCATGGACATTTAACCACACAAACATTTGGGGATTGAAGTGATCTATATGGTGCTGCTTTAAAAAGGGCCATCTTCACTAACTAAATTTTTGTGTCGTTTATAGAAGCTTTCTTCTCATCAGGGCTTCTCTTGGGCTGTGAGAAAACATGTGGAGTAGAAGATGGATACAAAGGAAGAAAGGCAGGTAAGGCACTTGTTCTCCTCAGCCTCTGGGATCTCTGGGAAATCCAGGGAATGACTCTTAAGTCCAATTACACCACCTTGTTTTAGTCACTGGACAAATTGATGTCCAAATATCTTTGGTCCAGGTTTGTTGTTTCCTCCTTGCCAATGGATGAAATGAATGCTATGTGACACGCTAGTGGGCAGGAATTGACACATGATAAGTAGGTTGCTTGCTCACTTAGCAAGCACAAAGGAAGAAATTCTGTAGGGTTCAATGTTTGGAAGTCCATTGCAGAAGTGAGTGTGAATCCTTTTTAGGGTTGCAATGGGGTCTAGAAAACAAAGCTGACTTTTGCTTGTGGGCCTCCTTGGTGGCTCCATGGATCCACTCTCTTCAAGGAGACCACTTGATTGTGATATTACAGGATGCCTTTTGCACTACAAAATAAATGTTAATTTAAGACACACATGCCAGGAAAAGGAGCAAATGTGGAAGAATCCTTTCGGAACCCAGTCGAACCTCAGAATTAGAAAGGAGTATTTTGGGTGTGAAGAGCAGACCCTCCCCTCTTTCCTCACCCACCTCTCTCTCTCTATAGGATGTGCAGAGCTGCACACCAAAGGATAGCTAACTTTTTATTTCAGTCGTACTGGTTCTTTCTAAATTTACTTGTTCTAACCACATTTCCCAGGGCTATGCCTCTCGCAGTCTTTCTGCTACAGTGGGGTGAGGCCTGGCAGGGAGGAATTTAGTGTTTTCTCAGTTTAGAATTCTTTCTGAAAACACCAGCTTGCCTGCATGCATATGCATCTAGGTTTGGGGAATAAAACAGGTTGAGTCCTTCCGCCTCGCTTCTCCATCTTTACTCGAGATCTAACACCAGCTGGAATAATTGTGTACCCTGTGTCTTCTTCATCAGCATTGGTTGAGGGCTGCTGTGTGCCAGACTATGCCAGGTACATGGGTGAGTTCTCTGGGGCCCAGAGTCCAGGCAAAGGCCAAGGGACATAGGGCCATAGGCCACATCTTTTGAACACAGATGTGTGAGACTCACCACAGAAACAGAGGAGGAAGGTTCTGATTGGCCTGAGTGAGTCCGGAAAGACTTCCCAGAGGATAGAGCATTTAAGCTGGGTGGATTTCATCCTGACTATGTGGTGGGCACAAGGGAAGCATTGGAATGAGGCAACTGCATCTATTTGGGGTTGGGTTACAAAGCCAGACTACAAGTATAAATGGTATGTAGTCGGAGTTACTCTTGAAAACACCTTAAGTGGCCTCACACCGGGGTCTTGCCTAACATTTCTGGGAAAAAAGCGTTTCTAATGCACACCAAAGATTGAGGGTTTGGGTTGACCAGGGTGAGGGAACGCTTGAAAAATCTATGTCTCCCAGAGGCCTGGGCAAGGAGCCAGGATGCCTTTAGGACAACCAGGAAAGCCTGCTTGGATGATTGGAGAAAGTCTTGGGTCAGAGTAGCACTAGTACTGAATACTTACTATGTTCCAGGCACTGTGCTAATCATTCCATTCATTCATTCCACAAATATTTGAGCACATACCAGTCATTGTTAATAGATATTAGGAGTAAAACACCTAATAAGGGTTTACCTTCTGTCTTAGTTTGCCAGGCTGCTATGATAAATAACACGTAATGGGCTGACTTTACAATAAGAATCTATTGGCTCATGGTTTTGAGATTATAAGTTGTCCTAAATCAAGAAATCAACAAGGCTTGCTTTCTCCTGGAGTCTGGAGCATTCTTGTGCTGACTTGCCACAATCCTCAGGGTTCCTTTGCTTGTATCTTTGCCTCCCATCACTTGGTGTTGTCTTCTCCTTTAATTTGCTCTTCTGGTTTTCACTGAATTCTGGTTTCTTTCTGGGTGCTCTTCTTCAAGTTCTGGCTTCTGGTTTCTTCTCTTTATAATGCTTCCAGTAATATGGATTAAGATCCACTCTCAGTTGGTCACACCTTAACTAAAAATAACATCTTCAAGAGGTCCTATTTACAATGGTTACACACCCACAGGAATGTGGATTAAGATGAGGAGCATCTCTATGTTGGAGTATATGATTTAGACTCCCACACCTCCTTTTGTGGAGAGAAAGAGAAAATAAACACACAAAGGCACACCTTAGTAAAATATTAAGGTGAACCATAAGAAGTTGCCATTTTTCAGATGATATCGGTCAGATGTAAGCAATTTTATATAGATCACCATAATAGTTTCAGATAATGTTGAAAGCATATGTAATCTTTTCTAAGTAACTTGGTAAGGCAGGTTAGGTCCAATTTAGAGATGAGGAAACTGAGGGTCAGAAGTTTAAACAAATTGTCTAAGATCACATAGCTAGAAAGTGGCAAAGTGGGGGTTTGAACCATAGCAGACTGAATCCAGTCTATACTTATTAAAATCTTCTTCATACTGCTACTTGACTCAGACCAGCTGGAACTATTTGAGAGATGGACATTGCTCTTAATTACAAAAACATCTCAAAATCTTTCCTGACTGCTTAGTGGTAGAATGGTAGAAACACAACAGTTTCTGATTCAGTAGGTCTGGGGTGGGACCTTGAATCTGCGTTTCTAACAAGTTCTCAGGGAACATTGATGCTACTCATCCAGCTACCAGTATGGTAGAATTCTATTTATTTTTAACTCGCAAACCATTTGCAGTTTCCATCTATGAAACTGCAGCTTTGAAAACTAGTCCATTTATTTTTTTCAAGTGATCCCACTCACCCAGAGATTTTAAAAATTGAGAGCATAGACAACTTGGTGGCTTAGAATGGCTTAAATAGAATCCATAAAATGAGTATGTGGCATTCATTCACATGCTTTCCTTAGGGGCCATCTGGTATGGTTATATTTATAATCCTCATGTCAGAAGCACATTTGTGTCAGAACATACCTCTCTGATTGCTCCTTTTTTTTTTGTCTCTTTCTTTTAGTTCATTTATCCCCAAAATATGTCCTTCCATAAGGATCTGTTGATCCCACAAGGATCTTGGCAGAGAGGCAGCATAGCATAGCAGCTTTGGAGTTAGGTTATCTGGGTTTGGGTCTATTACTTTCGAGCTCTGTGACCTTGTGCAACTAATTTCAGTACTCTGTGTCTTGATTTCCCTATCTTTAAAATGGGAATCACAGTGGTACCTCCTTCAGAGGACTGAGAAATAATGTGTCATTATCTGAAAAGCACCTAACATGATGTCTAGTACATGGAAGGGCTCAAGACTTGTTAGCTAATTTTGGTATTTTCATTTTAGTATATCCTTTCCATATTGATAATAGCATTGCTTCAAATAGCATGTCCACATTCATGAGTCACAAATCTCTATCAGCACCTCTGAATTTTCTCTTGCAGTTCAATTCTGTAGCCGTAGCAGGCTACTAATGTATGTTTTCGTGGAGACAAGTCTTAAGAATATTCTCTGCAATACCCCCATTGTGTTTTCTTCCAACTATTCACACCTCCATTACCATCGTCAGTTTACGTCTCTGAATTGTTGTCATAGCTATAACCCACCCACTCTTCAGAAACTAGAAGCCTGGTAGTCTCATCTCACATTTTTCCTTTACTCAGTTACCAGCATTTGTTGATTCTTCTTTGGAAACTAGTAAGTTCTCTCTTTTCTTCTAATCTCTTCTACCTGTTAATAGGTTAGTGTGCTTGAAACATAGTTTTGGCCATTAAACTTCCCATTAAACTTCACTGCTTCTCCATTATCTGCAGAATAAAATGAGAAATTCTTAATTTAGCATTAAAAGTTCCACTTGACTAACCCTACATATCTTTCCAAATATATTTCTCATGATCCATCATTATGTTTCTGTTGCATCATCCAAACTGAGCCACTTACTGCCTTATTCTCCCAACCCACTCTCCTTTCCCTCCAGGATCAATATTCGGCCTCAGGAGTATTTCGCTTTGTCCCGAGCTATAAAACTATATGGCCTGTTTTCATCTAGAGATTTTATCTCGTTGCACACTGTATTGTATTTCTAAAGACACAGACTGTATTTCATTTACATTAAAATGTCATCTATTGTAAAACACTTCATTGTTTTATGACCACTAAAAAAGAAAAACACTGCCAGTTAAAATATGACATAACGAATAAACAAACTCATAGTGTCAGAAACGAGAATGTAGGTTACCAAGGGACAGAGTAAGGAAAGCGAATAAGGAGTTAAGGCTTAAAATATACAGAGTTCCTTAGGAATGGTGGAAATGTTTTGACAATGGATGGTGGTGACAGTAGAACAATAGTTAACTAATAGTACTGAAATATATGTCTGAATGTAGATAAAAGGGGAAATGTCAGGTTGAATATATATGGTACTAGAATAAAATTTTTAAAAAACTCCATAGAACTGTATTACACAAACAGTGAATCCTAAATTAAATCTTGGACTACAGTTAATAGTACAATTATAAAAATGTGCTTTCATCAATTGTAACAAATGTACCATACCCAGGCAAAGAGTTAATAATAGGGTGGTATACAGGAATCCTATATTGAACGCATGATTGTTCTATAAATCTACTTCTCTAATAAAAAAACATGACATAATGTTTTCTTATCACTTAGAATCAATTTATAATCAATACAAAAGCTGTTTTGGATTTTTCTCAGGCATAGATTTGTATCATTTTAACTCTTGTGTACTTGTCAAAAGGAAAATATGTGCAATGCAAAAAAGGTATTCCTAAAACTTCTTCAAAGTTAGAATCTGAATATACTGAACTATTTCATGACTTAGAATCATTGCTATCTAAGGTTTTCTTATACTTCATTGTTCTTTAGGTCACTTTAAGAGCACTGGAAATCAATGAAATTGAAATCACACACCCCCCAAAATGGAGAAAATCTCTGAAACCCAGACTGGTTTTTCAAAAAGATCACTATAATTGATTAACTGCTAGCCAGACTGATCAAGAACAAAGAAATTACCAATATCTTTTTATTAAAAAGAAAATAGAGGAAAAGTCACAATTATATGCCAATAAATTTTATAACAGATAAAATCGACAAATTCCTTGAAAGGCACAACTATCAAAGTTCACTCAGGAAGTAAAAGATAAAGTGAATGGTCCTGTATCTGTGGAAGAAATTAAATTCATAGTTAAAAAAAAGAAATCTCCCCACAGAGAAAACTCCAGAGCTAGCTGGTTTCATTGGTGAATTATACCAAACATCTACAAAAAAAAAAAGAGAAAAACTTACAGACCGTTATACTTTATGGTCATAGTCACAAAAAAACCATAACAATATATTAGCAAACTGAATCCAGCAATATACCAAAATAATAAGAATATATCATATCATACACAAAAAAGGGTTTAGCCAGGAATTGCAAGTTTGGTTCAACATTCAAAAATCAATCAGTGTAATTCCCCCACCAGTACACTAATAACGAAACATTAAATGAAAACCTCAATAGGTGCAGGACAGCCTTTGACAAAATTCAACATATATTCGTGATAAAAACTCTCAGCACACTAGGAATAAAAGGCAACTTCCTCAATCTGATAACAGAGTAGTCACAAAAAATCTATAGCTAACATCATAATTAATGGTGAAAAACTTCAGGCTTTTCTGGAACAAGGCAAGGATATTTGCTTTCACTGCTCTTGTCCCATATTGTACTAAAGATCCTAGCCACTGCAGTAAAGCAAGAAAAAAAGTACAAGTCCATACAAATGAGAAAGGAAGAAATGAAACTGTCTTTATTTGCAGATAGCATAATTGTCTACATAGTTAATCTACACAAAAGCTCCTAGAACTAATAAGTGAGTTTAGCAAGTTGCAGGATACAGGTCAACATACAAATATCAGCTGTATTTCTAAACACTAGCAAAAATCAGTTGGAAAGATCAATTTAAAAAGATGATTCACAACATAAAACATGAAATAGGGATAAATGTAACAAAATAAGTATAAGATTTCTGTCCTAGAAAACTACTAATTATCAATGGAAGAAATTAGAGAAACTTTAAACAAAATGAAGAGATATACTGTGTTCAGAGATCAGAAGAATCAGTGTTGCTAAAAATGTCAAATCTTCCCAAATTGATTTATACATTAACAAAATTCCAATCAAAACCCCAGTAGGCTTTTTGTAGAAATTGACAAGCTGATTCTAAAATGTCTATAGAAAAATCAAGAACCTGGTGTGGTCAAAACAATTTTGTAAAAGAAACAGAAAGTCAGAGGATTCACAGTAAAAAGTTATAGTAACAATACAGTGTGGTATGTAGAAACTGACAAGAAACTGGAATAGTGAAACTATTCTTTCTGTATGATATTATAATGGCAGATACATGATATTATGCATTTGTCAAAACCCACAGAATTGTACAACACAGACAGTGAACATTAACATAAGTTATGGGCTTTAGTAACTAATAAAATATAAGTATTATTCATCAATTGTAACAAATGTACCATACTCAGGAAAGATGTAAATATCAGGAAAATCTGTTGGGGGCAGGGGGATATGGGAACTTTCTGTGCTTTCTGCTCAATTTGTCTGTAACTAAAAACCACACTAAAAAGTAAGTTCTGTTAATTTAAAAATGCATATATAAAATATATGTTGAGAAAACCTTGTATACTTGGAATAAATACAACTTGATCATGATGTATAATTCTTTTTATACATTGTTGGATTTCATTTAGTAATATTTTATTGAGGATCTTTGCATCTATGCTCATGAAAGATATTGATATGCCATTTTTCTCTCTTCAATTGTTTTTGTCTGCTTAGGCAGTAAGGTAATCTGGCCTCATGGACTAAGTTAGGAAGTACTCCCTCTGCTTCTCTTCTCTGGAAGTTTGTAGTGAATTGGTATCATTTCTTCATTAAAAGAGAACTATGATTCACTGGTGAAACCATCTGAATCTGGTGCTTTCCATTTTGGGAGGTTATTTATTGATTAAATTTCTTTAATAGATAAAGGTCTGTTCAGATGATCTCTTTTTTCCTGTGTGAGTTTTGGTAGGCATTGAATTGGTCCCAAATTTACCAAATTTGTGGACATAAAGTTAATCATAATATTCTTTCATTATTTTTTTAATGTTCATGGCTTCAATAGTTATAGAACCTCTTTCATTTCTAATATTATTGCTTTGTTTCTTCTCTCTTCTTCTCTTGGTTAGCCTGGATGGAAGTTTATCAGCTTTTCAAAGAACTGGCTTTTGGTTTCATTGACTTTTCCCTATTTCCTGTTTTCAATTTATTATTTCTTTTCTTCTATTTACTTTGGATTTAATTGCTCTTATTTTTCTAGTTTTCTGATGTGGAAACTTAGATTATTGATTTTAGGTCTTTGTTTTTTCTTTTCCAAGTTATGCTTTCAAAGCAAATTTCCCTCTCAATCTTGCTTTTGCTGCATTCCATAAATTCTGATGTTTTTTTTTCATTTTCATTTAGTTCAAAATATTTTTTGGTTTCTCTTGAAACTTTTTTTTGTCACATACGTTGTTTAGAGGTGTGTTGCTTAATCTTTAAATATTTTGGAATTTTCCAGCTATTTTTCTGTTATTAATTCCTAGTTTAATTCCACTGTGGTCAGAGAGCATACTTTGTATGATTTCTGTTCTTTCAAATTTAACAAGATAAATGTTTTATGGCCCAGAATGTGATATATGTTGGTGAATGTTCCATATGAGCTTAAGAAGAATGTATATTCTGTTTTTACTGGAAAAAGTATTCAGTAAATGTATAAATGTCAATTACATCCAGTTGATTGATGGTATTGCTGAGTTCAACTATATCCTTACTGATTTTTGGACAGCTGGATCTGTCAATTACTGGTAGAATGGTTTTATAATAGTGAATTCATTTATTTCTCCTTGCTGTTCTATTAGTTATTGCCTCCCATAATTTGATGCTCTATTGTTAGGCACATGCACATTTAGGATTGTGAGGTCTTGGAGAAAGGACTCTTTTATCATTATGTAATGCCTTCTTTACCCCTGATAATTTTCCTTAGTCTGAAATTAATACAGGTGGCCCAACTTTTATTTTATTTTATTAGTGTTAACATGGTATGCCTTTCTTCACTCCTTTACTTTTTTTTTTTCGTATGCTGTATGGCAGGGGCATTTCATTCTTTTTCCATTTGTGTATTCCTTTATTGCAGCACCATTTGTTGAATTTTTGTTTGTTTGGTTTTTTGTTTGCTTGTTTGTTTGTTTGGGATGTGCATGGGCCAGTTCACTTCTCTACTTTTAATCTATCTTTGTCCTTACTTTTAAACTAAGTTTCTTGTAGACAACACTGACAATCTCTGTCTTTTAATTGGTATATTTAGACCATTCACATTAAAGAGATTATAATACAGTTGGATTAATAGATACCATATTTGTAACTAATTTCTTTTGTTGCCCTTGTTCTTTGTTTCTTTTATTTTTGTCTTCCACTCTCTACCTTCTGTGTGTTTTGTTTTGTTTTGTTTTTGCATTGGCAGGCACGGGGAATTGAACCTGGGTCTCCGGCATGGCAGGTGAAACTGTCTGCTGAGCCACCATGACCCGCCCTGCCTTCATGCTTTTAACTAAGCATTTAATATGGTTTCATTTTCTCTCCTTTCTTACACACCAATTTTATTTCATTAAAATTTTTTTCAGCAGTTGCCCTAGAACTTGCAATATGCATTTCCAGCTAACTTACATCCACTTTCACAGAACAATATACTGCTTTATGAGTTAAAATATTTTATTTTAACTTCATTTATACCTTCTCTGATGCTCTTTCTTATTGTAGATGAAAGCTTCCAATATACCATTTTCCTTTTCTCTGAATGACTTCTTTTAATATTTCTTGCAAAGCAGGTCAACTGGCAACAAATTCCCTCAATTTTTATTTGTCTAAGAAGGCCTTTATTTCTCCTTCATTTTTGAAGAATAATTTCACTGGATCCAGATTTCTAGGTTAGTGTTTTTTTCTTTCAACCCTAAGTATTTCATTCTATTCTATTCCTGCTTGCTTGGATTGTGAAACGAAGTCCAATGTAATTTTATTCCTTGTTCCTTTATTGGTAAAGTGGTTCTTTTTGTTTTGCTTCTTTCAAGATGTTCTCTTTGTCTTTGATTTTCTGAAGTTTGAATATGATATGCCTATGTGTACATTTTTTGGGTATTTATCCCGTTTGGTGTTCCTGAGCTTCTCGGTCATTAATTCTGGAAAATTATGAACCATTATTACTTCAAATATTTCTTCTGTTCTTTTTCTCTTTCTTCTCCTTCTGGCATTACCATTATGCATATATTATACCTTTTGTAATTTTTCCATTTATATGCATTTTTGCTCTAATAGTGCTCAGATTCTATATAAATAGATATTTTAATCTTTTACTCCTTATATCACAAGCATTTTCTTGTCATTATATGCTCTTAATATTTATTGTTTATTATTGAAATATAATAATATCTAAAGTGTCTAAATATATTGAGAATTGATCCAAGTTATCTTATAAACTTGAGTTTTGCATTTCCTTGAGAATCTCAGGTAAGGAGTTCTCCAATGGTCCACGATGAGAGCAGGCAGCGCAGAGGACACTACAGGGACCTCATGTCCCAGCACATAGTTGGTGCTCAATGTTTGTTAAAATCTTAAATTTTCAGGACTCAAAGGAAATAACCAAAACTAAAGCAGCAGAAAAAGTAGCTGCTAATAGTGTCTGTTCGGAAGATACAATTAGACAACCTCCATAAGGAAAAAGTTGTATTTTATCATTTTTCTTTTCTTTCTTTTCCTATGGTCTTTAAATAAAAAGTAATGAATCTGTATCTGCTGAAAAGTATGGAAGTCACTTATTTTAGAAAACACAACTTCCTGAGTTTGAGTATAATGTTTCTGTACAATGTCTCTTCAAGTTTTCATTTACTATTTATAATGCTGAAAAATGAAGATTTGTTAGATTATTTAAAAATTAGCATTTTATAACTCCTTTTGGGGTAGACTCTTTAAAACACCAAAAACTAAATTCAATTAGCCAAGCTATAATTTCCTATAATTTAGTTGAATATTCTTTAATACTTAAAATATCAAAGGAGAGAGATATATATTATTGAATAATAAATCTGATCCTATTTCTGCCTCCAGGTAGATAGCTTTTGACGGGTCATCTGTTTAGGAGAATGAGGAGGGAGGGCAGAGGTAGAGGGCAGACAATCCCGCTGCCTGGGCCATAAAACATTTATCTTGTTAAATTTGAATGAACAGAAATCATACAAAGTATGCTCTCTGACTACAGTGGAATTAAATTAGGAATTAATACCAGAAAAATAGCTA
>PVIY010001410.1:72059-152154 GCA_004026745.1 Myrmecophaga tridactyla | reverse complement strand
TGTTTCTTGAGGATAATTGTATGACGATATGGCTGTCATACACATCATTGTGAGAACTTTGTGTCTGATGCTCCTTTTGTCTACCTTACCAATGGACAAATATAATATATCGATTAAAAATAAATAAATAATACAGGGAGAAAATGTTAAAATAAGTTTAGTAGATTAAAATGCTGGTGATTGGTGAAGGGGAGGGGAAGGGGTATGGTATGCATGAATTTTTTCTGCCTTCTTTTTATTGCTTTTTCTGAATTGATGCAGATGTTCTAGGAAACGATCATGATGATGAATATACAACTATGTGATGATAGTGTGAGTTAGTGATTATATAACAAGAATGGAATGATCATATGATAGGAATGTGTTTATATGTGGTTATGTATCATAAATAAATAAATTAATTAAAAAAGAAAGGGAGGGGTAATGCGTATGGTACACATGAATTTTTTTCTGTTGTCTTTTTATTTCTTTTTCTGAATTGATGGAAATGTTCTAAGAAATGATCATGATAATGAATATGCAACTATGTGATAATATTGTGAATTACTGATTATATATGTAGAATGGAACGATTATAAAAAAAATAGAAAACTACAAGTATGGGAGAGGATGTGGAGAAATAGGAACCCTCATTCAATTTTGGTAGGAATGTAAAATGGCACAGTCACTGTGGAATACAGCTGGTGGTTTCTTTGGAAGCTAAGAATAGAATTGCCATATGATCTGGCAATCCTGTTATGAGGTATTTACCCAGAAACATAGAAAGCAGGGACGTGAACAGATATTAGCACACCGATGTTCATGGTGTTTGTCAGAAGATGGAAAGAACCCAAATGTCCACCAAACAGTGAATGGAGAAACAAAATGTAGTATATACATACAATGGAATATTATTCAGCTGTAAGAAGAAATGAAGTCCTGATGCCTGCGACAACATGGTTGAACCTTGAGGACATTATGTTGAGTGAAACAAGCCAGATACAAAAGGACATATATTTCATGATCTCACTACGAAGAACTAAGCTCAGTAAGCTCAGGGAGTTAAAATCTAGAATATAGGTTATCAGGAGACAAAATGAGAGTAGAGAATGGGGACCTGCTTTGTGCAGAATTTTTAATTAGGATGATAAGAAATGCTTGAAAATGGATAGTGGGGATGGGAACACATTATTGCAATTGTAATTAAAAGTGCTGAATTATGTTTGCGTTGTGGATTAAAGAAGTTTAGGGTCATGTCTATCACTTGAAGGAAAGCCACAGGATAAAACATGGGGCTGTATAATAGTAAATACTATTGTGAATGATGACTCATTAACACTATAAATATAAGAATGTACTTTTGTGAACTAGAACGAATGTATGTCATTATTGTGAGATGTTAATAATAAGGTGTATGGGAAAAATATACCTAATGCAAACTATGGATTTAGTTAATGGTAATATTTTAATGTATTTTCATCAAGTATATAACAAAGACATCACACCAAGGCTAAATGTCAATAATAGGGAGGTATAAGGTGTATGGGGTTTTTAATTTGCAGTAATGAAATGTTATAAAATTGATTGTGGTGATGCATGTGATTACATTGTGAGTCATTGTACACTTTGGATGGCTCAAATGGTGTGTGACTATATCTCAATAATACTTTTAAAGAATAGAGCCCCTCCTATATGGTCAAACAGCCACCTTCTTCTTTTACCTCAGTTCTTAGTACTCTACTCCCTCTCACTACATACCAGGTACACTGACCTTCTTTCTTTTCTTTAACTAAATTGAACCATTCCCTCGTGTATGAAATTTTTACTTGGAACGCTCCTCTCATGGCTCATTCCTTTTTGTCATTACATATCAGCTTAATATCAGTTCAGTGGCTCTTCGACCAAAAGAACTAGAGCAGACATATTTGCTTCATTTTAATTCACTAAAGCACACTTACTAACATCTGGCATTTTTGCATATGTGTATTTCATTTCTAATTGTATTTGTCTGCTTACTGCTTCCAGAATAGGAGATTTATGACAGCTGTGATTTGTGTTCATCATTTATCCCCAGTATGTAGCACATGGGACTTCAATAAATATTTGTGCGATGGTGAACAAGATGTGTGAGGTTCCTGCTCTTGGAGCTTACATTCTAACGGTGGAGATCTATAAGTGAAAGAGAAACTTAAACACTTAAATTTCTGCTGCATTAGGAGATAATGAGCTATGATAGAGGAAACTGAAAAATGTATTTAGGTTGCAGAATGTGAGGCTTCTCAGAGATGAGTTGACAATTTATGCTGAGATGTCAATGAAAGTTGGGCAGAAACCGGCCAAGCAGAGCACAGGGAAGATAATTTCCAACAGAAAGTAAAAATATGAGAGGCTACAAAGAGTTCAGTGAGTTACAGGAAAATAAGTGGGCTTACAGTGTAGTGAAACTGGAGAATGCTGAGCAAAGTGGCAGATTATATAAACTCTGCTAGGGAATCACAACGAATTTAGATTTTACTCTAAGTAAAATGGCACATCACTTAAGTAGCTTAATGACATTATCTGATTTATTCACTGTTTGGAGACTTGCTATACAAACTGTGTCTGAAGCCAGCATCATCACCTCAGCTTGTTAAAACTGCAGCATCTCAGGCACCAATCCAGAACTCAGCAAAGAATCTATTTTTAACAGATGCCCAGGTAATTAATATGCATAGTTGGGTAACAGTTGTGCAGAGAATGGATTATGGGTAAGGAAGAGTATGGGAGGGGAAACCTGTTAGGGAGATACTTTACCTCCCAAGAGATGATGCTCGCCTGTATGAGTGATAGGAGAAAGGAGAGTTAGTTTAGATCTCTTAAGATAGCTAAATGGAGTTCATTATAGACAGGTGGCTATATGAACCTGAATTTCTGAGAAAAGCTTGGGATTGGAGATAAAAGATCTGAAGGTCCGTGGGGTATTCTTTTTACAAGTTTCAGGTGTTGCTTGTTAGAGCTTTACATTCCACAACTGTTGGCATGTTTTGTCCTCTCTATGGAAACTAAGGCATACCTTTTCTAAAGTTGTTCAAGTTCTCAGGTCTTTCACCCTTAGGTCCTGTCACTAGATATATTTCATTAAGCCCTTATGAATCCCTTCACAAAAACATTTATTTTAAATATGTTGGAAGACCCAAGGCCCAAGGCTGGTCAATATGCTTATTCCTCTGAGCTCAGCTGGTAACTGAAACAAGTACCATAAAGCCTCTCCAGTTCCCAGGTATAAAGCAGCTTGGAATCTTCTGAGTACATTTCTCTTGATATCCAACAATGGTATTCTCAAAAAAGAAAAGAAAAGAGGGGGAGAATAGATAGATTCTTCATTCTAAAGTCAAGGCAGGAACCTAAACCACAGAAGTTTTCTTGCTCTATCACTTGGTTAGTAAGTAGTAAAGCGGAATTTCAAATTAATGCTCTCTCCTATACCATCCTGTCATCAAGGAGAGCTTAATGGGTGAAAAGTTAGTTGCAACGAAGGGAGAACTTCTTGCCATGGTTTTAATTCTTACCCGTTTGGCACGCCCAGGAAAAATATCCAAAACACCAAAATACACCACGGGACAATCCAGGATCCTGCCTCTCTTAATGAAATTCCAGGGACTTAGTGATGCTAATACTCCCACTGCTATTACTATATCTATCTTTGTTCCCCTGTAAACTTACTAGATCTGTTTGAAACACTTTCCCAAGGAATTCTCAGAACTCAGAGAGGGAAGGCCCCTTCCGAGAAACCACATACTCATTGGAAAGGGATGGGCGCCAAAGGGAGTCGCTTAAAGGAATTAAAGTGGACGGTCTGCTTCGAGACAAAAGCGGGTCAGGGTATGTGAAAGCAAGGCTGAAAACGGTCTGCTCGGGTCCTGCCTCCCAGAGTGGCCTCAGCTCCGCAAGGAAGAGAGGTTGGGTGGTGGAAAGGGCAGGTCCCGCGCCTCTAGGACCTTGCCGCATCGAGTGGGCGGAGGGGGCTCGGCGCCTCCTCCTCGCTCGGGACGCGCTGCCGGAGAATCATCCTGAGCCCCGCTCCTCCCCGTCCGCTCCCCCCTCTCCCGCCAGTGTGGGGAGAAAGGGGACGGGCGGGCTATTGCACAGGCTATAAAGGGCTACCGGGCCACCGCGGCGTGCTTCCGCGTTCTCCGGCTCCGCCCTCGCGCCTCCCTCCCGGCTCGGGCTCCCGCTCCTACTCCCGCCGCACTCGACCCTCTCGGGCCTCGGCTACTCGGGCTGCGGCAAAAGATGGCGGCTCCAGCGGTTTCGGTGGCCGGGACCCACAGTTCGGAGGAAGTGCTGGCTGCCGCCCTAGCGGACGTGCCCGAGCTGGCGCGGCTCCTGGAGGTCGACCCATACCTGAAGCCCTTTGCTCAGGACTTCCAACGCAGGTACTACCCCGACCCCTTGTGGAACCCACCAGAGTTTGGGAGCGCATCACAGCGGCGCCGACTCGGGGTTAGGCCGCCCCTCCCCGCTCGCCGGGCTCGCCCCGCCCCGGGGAGGAGCCTCGGTGGGCGGGACGTTGACGTGACTATTGGGTAACGGGCGCTAGGGCTTCCGTGGATTGACACCTCCGCCCCCCGCAGTAGGCGTTGGCAGGCTGAGCTACTTTAAAGTTCGTTTTTCATCACTTCTTCCTCTAGCTGTTTTGCGCCATTGACTACGTGCTTTGCCTCCCAGTACTGAGAAGTGAGGCACCGCCAATGCTGGTTTTAGACATTTGCATGCGCTGTAGTGCCTTTGTGAACTAGCTTGTGAATACCACTCAGCATGTGTAATTGCGCAGTTAAATTTTTATAGTTTATTTCAGAACAAATATTGTGAATGTACATACAACCGGATTCTTTCAGGCAGACACTATATGCCCTAGTTTTTATCCTAATTACTATTCTCTGCTCTCAGGGAAGATTTAGCCTATCTTGGTCACTTTTTCTTAGTCGAGCATTTATGAGTAAACATACAGCAATGTTCGACTACCTTTGACATTGCCGTCCTCACAAGGGAGAAATGCGAGGAAAGCTAAACTTCCAGAGGCCAATTTATGATGCTTTGGTTTTAGCTTTCCTCCTACCGTGCTGTAGTAAATTGGTTTCTACACTTTAGTTGCTGTGATGATAATTCTAGTCAACACAATAAAAAAGGTATAGTTTTTTAAAAAAATTAAAATAGTTATAATAATTACAGTAGTTACATTTGCGAGATAAGCACATTGTGATTTAATGGTTTCTGCCCTTTTAGCAGAGCTACTTCAGAATGAAAACTACCGATTATACATAGCCAATTTTTTAAGTAATAGGAAAGTTCTAGCTAGTTACTGGCGTGAAGAAGCATTGGGGGTAACGATAAAGGGCTGATTTGGTTAAAAACACACACACGCACAAAAACGCCTTAAGTTTCTGTCCTGGCGTCTTCACTTATTACATATATTCAATTCAGTAAACGATTTTCAAGGAGCTTCTATGAGCAAAAACTTGTTTAGGTGGTGAATAGGAGTAGAAATCTGCACACAACATCTCATTCTGGAACTTGTACATCCTAAGGAATGTGTCTCAAAGTCGTCCTCTTGAGATGTTGCAGTTAGTCAAATGATTGTGCCATTAGATAAACGGTTTTAGGAGCAGTCTTGTGAAATTGCTTTCAAAATGCCCAGTATGTACTTTTATATTTAGAAATAGTCAGTTATGGTGCAAAATATGGCAATTAAAATTGGTGGTCAACTTTTTTGAGTGCTTTTAATGATGACATTGATTTACATGCATGCTTTGGAAAGGAACCTTAAGACATTTCTAAAAAGTTCTGGAAATGTTTTGTCTAAATTTTTCTTTCTTTTTTTTTTAAATGATCATAATCAGACAAACACCCCTTGTTAAATGTTTCTTTCATGTCCTTCACCTCCAACTCCATTGGGATTGAGGCAATTATAAATTCACTTTCATGTTTTGTCAGAACTAATGAGGGGGACAAAGGCCATAATAAAGAAATGGAGGGAATTCAATGCTTGTAGTGAAAAGGCTCGTCAAATGGACCTTTATGTCTCAGTGTGGCCTAGATTCTACTTCTGACCTTGGTTCTGAGTAATTGCCATTTTTCAGCACAGATGTTTCATTTAGGCATATTAAATAGTAATTTGGCAGCATTAAATTCTACTGTTAGGGCTTGAAGAATAAAAAAGTCTCCTTTATGGAATGTGGTCCTCCTTATTCATCCAGCTTTCTATTTATTCCTAGCAGCCCACCTGGACATGGTGTATTAGGCCTAATGCAAGTATATGCGTCCAGTCAGCCATTCAGGTGCCAAGTTTCCTCCTGAGGAGGGAGGGAAATTTGGAGTATAAACAGCAATATAAAAGAAAGGTGATATGGGAGGCAATTTCTTCTCACTAATGGGTTGTCTCATCCTTCCCAGACCAACTTCTATTTATTTGAAATTGTTTGGTACTTTTGTTATTCTTATTTACCTTTTCTGTAACTGTAAGAATTTTGAAGGGCTCAGAGCTCCTGTCCTCAGGAGCACTTTTAAAAAGTAAAATTTCTTAGTGGTCTTTCCAAAGATGAAAGATATAATACCAAAAAAAATAATAATAATAAATAAAAAGGCAAACAATTACTGCCTGTTTTGTAGGTGGCATATCAACGTCACTATTATTTGACATGATTTAGGACCAGCATATTAGTAAAATTGGAAAAGATGAATCTGGAGACAGGATGCATAAGAAATATATCATGGGCTTTTATTATGTAGAACAATAATAAATTAATTTCTAGGCATCTTATGAAATCTATGGGGAGAGAGTACTTGTCAAGTTCCCTCTAAATGTGGGATGTTGAATTGAAATTAATTCTACAAATACTTAAAACCATTTAAGATGTGGGAAAATGATATTGAAAGTTTGTTAATTTAATGTGCTGCTTTTACTTTTATTTTAGTGAATATATACCACTATGACATCACATCTTTCCCCAGCTTTCACACATACTAACAAAATATTTCATAGCCTCTTCCTTGCTATTATTCCTAATTTTTCATGAAATGTAAAATTCTTCTGTTGAGGACTCTTCAACTTGTACAATTTTCCGAAACTTTAACTCTCTCCTTTTTGTAGCGAAGGGGTAACTATTCAAATCACGACAGAGACCAGAATGGTAACCTAAATGGGTGAAATAGGCTGTGTGAAATTTTTTCATATAAACTTTATCTTTATACATATAGGAAGGGTGCCCACTGTAGTCTCTCCAACTAAATGAAAGGTTTAGGAGGCGAAAGGATGAGAAAGAAGGACGGTAGACTGGGAAATTTAAAGCGGGCGGGTTTATTTCTGCGCTCTTGGGCTGACATCACCGAACCCAAGATGGAGGGACGTGAGTCAGGGCCTGGGTGATAGCGTGGGCAGTTTTTAAGCAAGGAGGTCAGGTGACGTCCGGAAGGGGCGGTTCATCAGCTCCGGAAGTCAGGTGTCCGGAAGGGGCGGTTCCAGAAGCCATGTTGGGAGGGGCGACACAGCCTCCGCAGCTCCAGTTGCAGTGCCCTTCAGGTTCCCCTGACTTAACCCTAAATGTTTTTCTGAAGATAATGCACAACCTCTTAAGCTGTCTTTCACTTTTTTCATGTGTAATAGTATCCTGGATACTTAAGAATTTCTATTCGTCAACATCTGACTGCCAGCCTCAGACTTAGTGGGATCAAAAGGGTCTTGGCTTCTCTGTTGGCCAGGATCTCACCTGTTGTTTCCAAAGAAGGACAGATGCTACGTGGCTCCATCTCACTGTTACCAGCATGGGGCTGTAGGCACAGTGTTGTAGGATCTTCTGATTTCCGCTTTTTTTTTTTCTTTTTTGCATGGGCAGGCATTGGGACTCATGGCAGGCAAGAATTCTGCTACTGAGCCACTGTCACACCACCCTGATTTCTTTTTAAAGACATGCTGGATATCTGAATGATTAAGGCAAATCTTATTTTTAATGTTGGTTCAGTTGAAAAAGAAAACCTTGAGAACCACACGTCTTAAATATAATCTATGCCCACTGTTTAAATTTTATATAGTATTTCCAAATATATTATGATATTTAATTTACTCCTCAGAAGAAAAAAACATGAGGTAGGCAAGATGTATGCTTTCGTTTTTCTGTTTTACATATAAAAACCCAAGATTTGGTTAGGTGACAAGCTTAATTTCACATAGTTTAAGTGTGCAGCTGGGATTAATTGTTCTTCTTAAACCTATTCTGATGTTCACAAATAATAATTTCTTAGTAGTTTAATGGGTACCTCTTTCCTCCTCTTTATCTCTTAGCATGAGACATTTGGACTTTTGTTGGCTCCTTGTAGCCATTTCTTTCCTTTAGTTTCATAATACTGCAACTCTTGCTTTTCTCTGTCATCTTTTTCCCAGACTCTATCTGCCTATGTAATATAAAGGTTTCTCTGGGGAGATCTTCCCCAGGCCCTTTTATATATTTCTACCCTGTATCCTGTCCCTAACCTCATATATTCCCTGGATTCTGTCTATTACTGATGCTGCTCACGTCTGTCTTCACCCCAGATCTCACTCCTTGTATTTACCTTGATGGCATTTAAGTAAGAAACTCAACAAAAATAGGACTGAATTTATGGTTTTCATCCCAGATTTGTTGTCCTGTATTTCCTCTCTTTGTTGTGGTATTCTTATCTACCAACTACTAAAGCCTAAAAGTTAGGAATTATCCTTACCCTTCAACCCTCTATTCCTCACATCTCTAAGTCTAGTCATTTGTACTTTTTAAGTACTTTTCAAATATATGCCACTCTGCATTCCTACTTCTGCTATTCCTCACATCTCCAAGTCTAGTCATTTGTACTTTTTAAATACTTTTCAAATATATGCCACTCTGCATTCCTACTTCTGCTGTCAACCTGTTTCAGCTTGCTAGCATGTCTAGTCCCGGTGTACAAACAACAGTCTCATATTTGTTCTGTCCTTTCAAATCTTCATCTCGTCTCACTGCCCTCATCCCTTTCACTAAAAAATAGTTGAATTTGAAATAGGCAAATCTGAGCATGATATTCTTTTGCTTTTACAGTACAGTGCAAACTCCTTCTCATGACCTACAAGACTGTATTATGTGATCCCTGTTTACCTTTCCAGCCTCATCTTTTGACCCTCATTCTCACTCTCTAATGATTAACTAAAGGGGAGCAAAGTGGGGAGGGCTAACTGGGATGTTTAGGGCCCATGCCATAATGGGCACTAAAATATCATTTGGATGCCACATCATTTGATCTAGTCCTCGATCTGGTTATGTTTTTGCACATTCTCTCTCTTCTACTTGATGCACTTTTTGCTTCTATTTTCTGATAAATTCTTATGCATCCAATAGAATAGTTTAGAGATATGCTGTATGCCTTCCTCTAGGCTGTGTGAGGGGCCCCTTGCTTGCCTCCCCTTTTCTGCCACCGTGATCCACACATCTAAGGATGATCATCTGCTGTTATGCAGTTGTCTTTCTACTCTTCTGTATACCCCACTAGACTGTTTACTTCCAATGAGCAGGTGCTGTGTCTGTATTGTTTGTTCATTGTTATATTATTAGTGCAGAAAACTGTTCTTGACTCATAGTAAACAAATATCATATTTGAATGAGTAAATGACTGAATGAAAGTCTTCTGAATCTGTGTATTTTTCCTTTTGCATATCAACTCACTTTAAGCTGAAAATGTCAGGAATGCTAGGATAGATGGACAAGGAAGAAAGAAATAATAACTATATTAGAAGGTTGCTAGTGATAATCTGGGAAGGGAGAATATAGGCTCAAGTAAAGAGTTAAAGATAATCAGAGTGTTGGGGATTGAATCATGTTCCCTACAAAAGGCATATTCAGGTCCTAATCACTGGTCCTGTGCCTGTGTACCCATTTGTAAATAGGACCTTTGAAGATGTTATTAGTGAAGGTGTGTCCAAACTGAGTGAGGATGGGCCTTAATCCAATATGTCTGAAGCCCTTATAAGCAATGGAAATTGCACACAGAAAGAGAAACCATGGGGAGCAGCCAGAAGCTGCAAGTCAGTGGAACCTGGAAGAGAAAGAATATGCAGCCATGTGCATTGCCATATGACAGAAGTGACAGAAAAGCCAAGGACGAAGAATCATCCGCAGTTCCAAATGCCATAGTGTTTGGGGAGAAAGCATTGCCTTGCTGACCCTTAATTTTTGACTTCTAGCCTCAAAACCATGAGGCATTACATTCCTATTGTTTAATCCAACTTATTTGCATAGTATTTGATTTAGCAGCAGTGAAACTAAGACACAGACTAAATCAAGAAATTAATTATTTGTTAGATACCTCCTCCCATACTCCACATAACCTGAAAGTTTAATCTCTGAAGGAATATTAATTTGCGGAGTATCTGAGGTCAAGTTGCATGCTCAAGCCTGGGGGAAGAGGTTTTGTGCACTCTCATCTGTTAAATATTTTAATAATAGTCGAGATCTGCACCTTGTTAGAAGTAAAATTCGCTCTCAGAAGCGAATTCTGTGTACTCAGAATTGGAAAATAGTTTGAATTTGGTGTTTGTCAGCAAAAATACCAAGAATTGATTTTCACTGCACTTAAGTTTTAAGTCCTCATAGCTGAATGAAATAATTTTTCTCAGTGCCTAGCCAAGTTATGGGCTCTGAAGAAAATCAGATGTCAGTGATTCTAGAAGGCAGGGATGAATTTGAAGATTATGAGATGCATGTCTGCTCTTTTGTACCAGTGGATTCATTTGCTTTTTTGCAGTGGAGATCTGTATTAACTCCAGAGTCACTCTTGAGTTCTCTACAGTAATGGTCAAGGGGCGCTGACCTCTTCTCATTTTCAAAGAGCCTTAAAATGACTCAGTGGAGTATTTTGGTTTAGTTTAGGTTCTGATGCCTGTTGCGCCACCTCCTGAGAGATGAGTCTTTATGCGACACTTCCTAGAGGATTCAGCTCGGGCTCCCACCAAGTTGGGCCCCAGTTGGTCAGTAAGATGATAGTACAGTCCATGTGAAATATGTTATAGTTTTATGATAGATAGATATATCATGCTGATGTTATTTGAAAGCATACATTAACCTTCGATTATACATTTACAGATATTAAAAGAAAGCATGAAAGTGTTTTCTTTGGAAAGAATTGCTGCCACCAGGTACCTTTCATTCCAAAAAAGCTTATTTTTTACTAAAGAGTCGTTTCTCTTTTTGCGGTGATATCTGCTCATCAGTATACATTCACCACTGTTTCGAATCCAG
Source organism: Myrmecophaga tridactyla (assembly GCA_004026745.1). NCBI lineage: Eukaryota > Metazoa > Chordata > Mammalia > Pilosa > Myrmecophagidae > Myrmecophaga > Myrmecophaga tridactyla. The sequence continues at coordinate 140,899 of PVIY010001410.1, read as the reverse complement.
GATTCTTTTGTGTTTAATATTTCACAGAAGCACCATTCTGTTTCATGGCAGCAGGAACCTGGTACATTGACAAATGCTAAAACTCCACATTAAATGTATGTTACACAATTTACTTTCATTGACATATTATACAGTTCCCTTGCAGTTTATTTGACATTGTTTAAGTTACAACATTACCATTACTAATTTATAAAACTTGATTGATTTTTGATGTTTAGGTGATAAGAATAATTTAGATTCTAAAATTAGTTTTTTTACATGTAAAATGGAAAAAATATATATAAGAATACTATTGAGTGAATGTGTTGCAAAATAAAGAAATCACAACAGAGCTTGCATTTTAACTCTCACAACTATTAAAAGCTGTGAGTCCAAAGGCAAGTTAATCAACCTCTGTGAACCTCAGTTTTGTCCTCTGTAAATATGGAAATGACCCATCTTGTGGGGGTATCTTGAGGGCTAGAAATATATGTAAATTGTTACTTGATGATGATAATATTAATATAAAGGTAATATTAAAATTTAAGCTAAAAGGATAGTTTTCTATCCTTTTAGCTTAAATGTTTACTAGAATAGTTTTCAGAGGAATTTCATTGTTAGCTTCTTTAATGCTATATTCTGAAATCAACCATCAGATAAATACAAAAACCAGAAATTCCCCACAACTCTTCATTTTGCAAGTTAGAGGCATCTTTACTTTAGGGGTTTCCTTCTTTTTCCTAGTAGAAGTGATTGTGTGAATGAGGTGAGGGAGGTGGTAATTTTAATCATAATCTAATAATAAAGGAAAAGAATGTGTTTAAACTTTGATCCTTAATTTGGAAGGGATATGATAAGGCAATTGCCAGTTTATTGTAAGCTGAAGGCAAGATGAGTCTTGGGATGTAAAGGACACAAAGCTTCCTTTATTGAGAGAGGTAAATGCTAGCCTGCAGGAATTTAAAATCAGTTTTCTCTTGATCTTCCTTCTCTGTCTTTTCTCTTCTTTCATCTGACTGCAAAGTGTTCATATTCTTGGGCATCAGACAGCTGCAGGAATTTTCTTCTTCCTGAACTCTGCATGGTTGGAGGACTGGTCATACAGAGTTTACTAATAGCAGGAATAATTGAAAATAAGACTAATGTGAAAGAAGGGAAAATATATAATAGTCACTTGAAAGTTTGAAAACAAAAGAATTACCTCAGTGGATTTTGAACATTGCTGTAAATAAGTATATGTATAAGTATATATCAGTATGAACAACTTTAAAATCCTGTACTGACTTCTCTTTTCTTTTCTCTTTTTTTGATGTTGAATGATTTATTTTCAATATATTTGATTTTGCTATGAGATGCAGAAAACGTAGCAATGGACTATCATGTGTGTTTTAGTAGATCCAGTGAATAATAAATTATAGTGAAACAATCTCTGGACACAGACACTGGGTCTGCTATCCAAAATATGATAATTAGAAACCAAGCCTACAGATATACTTTTCGTATAGGTAAATCAGAAGTTTTCCAAATATTCAAATAAGAATTAAATATTAGTTTGACTAATAAAATCATGTTACTCAATATCATCAGTCATATTATTTTCATTTTCATAAATGGTGTTTTAGTTTGCTAAAGCTGCAGGAATGCAATATATGAAAAATTGAAGAGCTTTTAAGAAGGGAATTTATTAAGTTGCAAGTTTACAGTTCTAAGGGTATAAAAATGTCCAGCCTAAGGCATCTAGGGAAAGGTACATTGGCTCAAGGAGGCCAATGGCATTTGAGGTTTCTTCTCTTAGCTGGGAAGGCACGTGGTAACATCTGTCAGCTTTTTCTCCAGGCTTCTTCAGTGGTTTTCCCGGGGGTGTTTTCTTGATGCATCTCCAAAGATCTCTGGCTGTGTGGTCTCTCTTGTTTCTGTGAGCTCTGTTGGCACTTAAGCTTTTTCCAAAATGATTCACTCTACAAGGGCTCCAGTGAGCAACCTCACCTTGAATGGGTGGAAACACATGGAAATCGCCTAATCAAAAGTTACCACCCACAGTTGGGTGGGTCACATCTCCATGGAGACTATAAGAAAGATCCCACCCAGCTATATTGAATGAGGATTAATGAACGTGGCTTTTCTGGGGTAGATGACAGTTTCAATCTGGCACTAAATGGTAAGCAACTAGGCACGGGTTATATTTGATTATGAATAACTGCATGATACAGCTGTGCACTATATTATAACAACATGATAAAATCAGTTATGTATTTAAGGACCCATAACAGATAATCCAACACATCCTAAATTAACAGAAAATCCCACAATCTGTGAATTGGAAATAATTCTCACAGAGAATGCAAAGATGAGTGGTTTGGGCTTTAATATGGACTTATCCTCCTTTGTCTTTCTGTTTTACTATCCTTAGCATATATTCCTCATTCTGATGATTAGAAGAAGGCTCAGCACATTTAGGCACAATATCTATGTTCCTAAAGTGTCCTTTGCATGATATGTTTATTTTTTTGCATTTGCATTTTTGTGGTTTTTTTGTATGTGTGTGATTTCACTGTGGCAAATTAACCCTGTGTAATACTGAAGTGCTGTCTAGTGTTCCTAAGTGCAAGAAGACTGATGTGCCTTGCAAATAAAATACATATGTTTGATAAGCTTTGTTTAGTGATGGATCATAGTATTGTTGGCTGTGAGTTCATTATTAATGAATCAGCAATATATATTAAAGTGTCTCTGAACAGAAATATACATAAAATAAGATTGTGTATTAATTGGTCGGTGAAAATGTTGTGATCAAGGCATTACAGGACCCTAATCCTGTATTTCCCCTAGGAGTTATGATTCAGTGTTCATTAATTCAGCATTCATGATGACCTTATAGAATATAACTACTTAAATAACTAGAATTGACTGTTTAATATAGATTTTTGAAAGCAGTGGGAACTAGGTCATGTGTTAGTTTTCTTAGTTCTAAGATTTTATTTTAACTTTTGTTTATTCTCATAAGACAGCCTCAAACCTTTAGGAAATGGGAAAAATAATTTGTGAAATATACAACCCATTCTAAGTAGGTACCTCAGTTGCAATTTTCTTTTCAAATTTTTTCTACCATATAATAACATTTTTGTATGATTTGTGTATGTAATTTTATCTTGACTTTGTATGGTTTTTCTTACACTCTCTCATTTGTATGTATCATATATTCTTCTGTTCTACATTATAAAAAGCATTGTTTTTAAAAAGTTTTTCAATTTGTCTGTTACTTGTCTTTAAATGACAACTAAATTTCTTCAGATTTAGTGTTTTATGCTTTCATTTGCAGGAATAAATTTGTTAAATCTTAACTAATCTAATGTTAATATTTTCTAAAATCACTTGCTTTCTATCTAACTGCAGTTAGCCTTTTGTATTCCAATCTTAATATTTATTTTGGTGTTTGATCATTGTTATATAAATATATTAGAAATTAGAGCATGTCAATTTTTAAATGAAAATTGGTTAGATATTGAGAACAAAAGTTGTTCATACATTATTTGGCAACATTTGGAAAATGATAAACAATATAGTTAAAAATCTACCCACCTTTAAACAGTAGGTAAGGCAGAACTTTTAAAGATAGTTTTGTTCTACAATGATAACTCTTGGTGATAAGTCTGAGGCACTAAACATCCCAAAGTGACTTCTTGACCACCTCTACTGATAATAAATTATCATCATCATAATTGCTATTATTAAAATTTATGTAGACATTATTTTACATGAGCCTGAAATTTTGCGTTTTTAGCAAGCTCTCAGGTTATGCTGGTGCTGCTGTTCCACAGACTATATTTTGAGCAGCAAGGTACTGCATGGTCCCATACTTCAGTTCAAAGCTGTTTGTAATAGGCTAGATATTGTTCAATAAAAAAAAATGTTGAAGTTAGTATATACTCCAAATTTTTGAAAATAGATAGCCCATGTATATTTATGTGTGTAACCAGATTATTTAATTTTTTTGATAGTCAGAATGATTTTTCTTACTCCTCTTGCAGGTATAAGAGGTTTTATTGTTGGCCATTTCAAAGTTGCTTTTTCTTACCTCTGCACTACATGTTTCATTTTTGCATATAGACCTTTGGGATAAGCTAGAAGGTGACATAGAGAAAATTATTCCTGCACATGATATTCCTGGGTACATATAGGCACCTGAGTCACAGGTTGTTTTATTTATTTATTTAACAAACCTATTCTGAACATCCTCTTGTCACAGGCACTGTGCTATGTGTTAGCAGAACAATGATGAGTATGATATGCTTCCTACCTGACAGAGCTTTAATGGGGAGAAGGACAAGTAAACATGATTATAGTAGATATTTATGCACAACATTCAGTGTAAGACAGATGAAAGCATTCCCTATTCTGTTAAGGTAGAAGAGAATATACCACAAAGAAAATTCATTATGATTGCTTTAAATTCTTAGTTACTTCTCTATAAAAGGAGGAATGAGTCCTTAAGAATACAGGAAAGTCTATAAGACTCTTTGCTTGGAAAAAGTCAGACTACGATAGCCAAGTAATTAAAACGTAATGAAAGTGTCATATGACCTTGTACACAGCTTTGTTGCTTTATAGTGAAAGTTTACTTGCAGAAATAGCTCCTTTGCAAAATGTTCTTGTGTAAGAATTGCCATGTTGTGTAAGAACCGAAGCTGCTAAATAGTTTATAAACCATCTCCAATAACACATCAGCATGTTTCTCTTAAACAGATAAGCTCATTTTGGAAGGGACATTGGACTAATTTTAGAGGCAATGAGGCGGTTCCTAAGTAAGCTAAGGTGCCCTTTCCTCGATGAGACAGAGGGTCACTGTCGTGAGTTTCACTCAGTCTGGAAGGCCCTAACATTCCTCTAACCCAGAAGGTCAACATTCCTTTCCAGCATGAAGAAGTTAAAATGGTCATTGCCCTGACAGCCCTGAAGATAGAGAAAGATCATGTGAGAGGAAGGAGGAGTCACTGAGAAATTAGGTTTTAATGAATGACTGTGACTACCGACTCATTATATAGATATTTCTTTTTAGAGTCTAGTGTTTTAGAATAGCCAGAAGGAAATACCTGAGGTTGTTGAACTGTAATCCAGTAGTCCTGATCTTTGATAATGATTGTATAACCTGTATTGAGGAAAGAAAAAAAAAAAGTCACTTGCTTATGTTTGTATATATGGATCTACTTTGGGATATTTTGTTTGTTCTACATCTGTCAATACTATACTCTGTTAATTGACCTACCTCTATTGTTAGTTTTTTTTTTTTTTTAATTTGCATATGGGCAGGAGGCACCAGGGATCGAACTCCCGACCTCCAGCACGGCAGGTTGGAGCTCTGCCTGCTGAGCCACGGCAGCCGCCCTATTGTTAGTTTTAAAATTGGGTAGATTGCAATATTAGTGGCCAATAAAAGGGAGGGCTAAAGGGTATGGAATGTTTGGGGTATTCTTTTTTCTTTTAATTTCATTTTCTGGAGTAATGCAAATGTTCTAAAAATGATAATTGTGATGAATCCACAACTATGTAATGCTATTATAGCTATTGACTGTATACTTTAGATGGATTGTATGGTGTGAAATATTGAAGATATTTCAATAATACAAAAAAAGGAAATGCAAATGAGTGCTGAAATCCTTCCATCTGATCACACTTAAATTTCCCACCTAGATCAGTACTATCCAATAGTAATATAATGTGGGCCACATATGTAATTTAAAATTTCTTATAACCACATTACAAAAGTCAAAAGTAAATAATGAATTTTGATAATATACTTTAGCTCAATATATTAAAAATATTCCTTCAACATGTAATCCTTATAAAAATCAATGATGAGGTATTTTTTTTCATACTGACCTTTGAAATTTGCTTTGTACCTTTTACTTTTACAGCACATCTCAATTGAGACTAACTTGTTTTCAAGTGCTCAATTGCCACATGTGGCTAATGGCTACCATATTAGGGTGAGTTTATAATATATATTTGGAAGAAGAGCGTTTATAGAAAGAGTAGAATGACAACATAAAGAGATAGAAGGGAGAGTTTTTAAAAAATGGGAGAAAGTTCAGTCTCTGTGTTCACTATAACAGCAGATATTAGATACAGAGAGATTCTGAATTATGCCTAAAAGTGGGAGTTAGCAACTGTTGACTATTGACAATTTTTGTATTTGAAGAGGAAAAAATATGAGTGTTTTCCTAAATGTAAACATGGAGATTTGCCAAGCATTTAATTAACTGTGGCTGAGTAGGTAACCATGTTTGCCCCAAGTTATTTAGCATGATTATTCTACATTGCCCTTTTCATTTAGATGATTCTTATTTGTATTAGACTTTTGTATGCTAACATGCATTCTTCTGTTCCATTAAAAAACAAAACAGCGAAACATGGGTCAGACAAAGTAAATGTAGTCCTTCTTGAGAAAGAGACTGAGATCAGGTGATTTCTCTCTTCTCTAATAGTGTTATCCCTTTCTGGATATGCAAACCTCACTTTAACTCAGACCAAATAACAGCTGTTCCTAACTTTGTTGTCCTGAGAATCTCACTTATGTGCAGTGACTCATTATGACTTGCATCATTCCTGAGTTGGCCTTTGGGGGTTGGAAGCATTGCTCTTTGCTTGCTCTTAAAACTAGTGACATCATCGTGGAGCCGTGTGCATGTGTGTGTTTGTGCACATGCACCTGGGTGTTTTGTGTTTTTGGTTCTTTTCTTCATGTCTTCCTTTTCTTAATTCCTCTAGGTGAATAGTTTCTTCAGTGTTTATTCTTTTTATTTTATATCTACTCATATTGAATATCTAGCAGTTATGTTTGTAATAGTAGTTAAAACATCACCATTTGTAAGTATTTTCTCTCATTTAGTTATCAGTCAGATGCTTCCTTATGGACTGTCTTTTTCCTTTAAGTATTGTGCTTTTCGCAGTGTAGGTGCTCGGGACATGCTGACTCACTCAGCATCCCTAAGATGCTGGTTGTGCGTTTTGAAATTAGGAAGAGCAGAAATGTTTAGGGGGTACCGTATTGACTTTTAGGTCTTTTCCATAAAGCATAGTATTGAGGTTTGCATTCAGTGGAAGCTTTACAAATATATATTGACTCGTGTAGCATGGAGTCTGGTGTAGCATGTTCTGAAATATTAGAAATATAGAAAATTTATTACCATTGTTGTTGGAGCATCCCTAGGAACACTTGAGAGTAATTCTTCTATCATGTAGTGGTCTATGGTGGGCAAAACCTCTCTCACACACAGCTTAACCTTTCTTGCATCTAATACTTCTTATGAAGAAGATTGTAATTTGTGCATTGTACTTTTATCAGGTTGCTGTTCCCAATGCAGTTAGTGTAATTTTTCATTTCCTAACAGTCCTCGGGCAATTCTGTTTAACATGCTTTCTATTTCCGAACACTCTCCTATTTAAGAAAACTTATTTTGCCTCAGGCCCAACATGCTTTTCCAGCCACGCCAGTAGTAATTTCTATCCTTGCTGGCTTCATTCACCTTCACTGTTAAAATTCTGTATAGATTTCCTAGTAATGTCTTCTCTTTGTGTTTCTGGTATAGCAAATGCTGAGATGCCTTCTAACTTGTGTTTGTGGATATTACTTTGGTTCATAAAACTATTATTTCATTTTTATTACTAAAGGGAATACATGCCAAGTTTTTAATTTCTTATTTCAAATCTATTTTCTTTCTTTTTAGATTGTAAACTGAACTTTGTTTTCTTAGCAGATAGAATTTTAACTTTCCAACTGAACCTTATAAATCATCCACAGAATTTTCCAAAACAGCATTAGTCACACTAGAATAAGGGGCTGTTTTAGTTTTAGTGATTACAAATATGATGTTCAGGCCTCTCAGATTTCTCACCTTTGTCTTTGTGAGAGTGCCCAATATATCCTCTCACATGTGTACCTAATAAATTTTCTGCCTGCCTGCTCTATGCTGTGGTCTGCCCTTGTGTTTTTTTCTCGTGACAGGAACCCTGCAGCATGGACAGGAACCTGGAAACCGAAATCTGCCAACATATTTTGGCAAGCCAACCAGGAGGTGGTTCTCTTCTCCAACCGTCTGAACTGATTAGAAACTTTTCACAACAAACTTCTCCTCTCCAGAGGCTATCCTGTTCCCCATGCTCAACCAGCCACCATCAATAGCATAGCCAGAGACTTCCGTACTCCCATCAGTAGGGCCTGTAACACACTGACAGTTTGAAGTAATTATAGAAGATGGAACATTAGCCCAAAATTCCCTTAAGATTAAGGGGAGTTAGAAGTCTCTGAGGGGGAAACTATGTAGGGTTAGAATTTGGGTGGTGGCTGGTTAAGCAAAGGGCAAACTCCAAAAAAGTGGTCAGCCCTCAAGGAGAAAGATATCTCTGAGAAGAACAGAAATAAACAACACCTGGGGCCAAACCACCCTCACCTGAATGAGTCATCTACAGGGAATGCTGGCTCCAACCAATCCACCCAAATGCACAATCTACCAACAGCTACCATCCTGGAAAGAAGGGAGGGTAGGGGGAGGAGCCCTGAATAAGGAATGGGGAGGGGGAGTAAGTAAAGCTAATTTATAAAAGCAAATGGCCCCACATTGCCTCTTGCTGCTTTCCCTTCTCACCTCTGTCTTTGCAAAAATGGTTACATGTCCTTTCATATTTGTACCTAATACATCTTCTTCATGCTTATTCTAAAAAAGATACATATATATATATATATATATGATCAAGTTCATTTCTTAGGTAGCAGATTACCTTTTATGGTGGTATCTTAAAGTGAATGAAATAAGTTATCTGGATTGCCATTCCAAATGATCACATATTGGGTTGATTATGTTTTGAGATAGGATGATGTTCTAATTGAGGCTCTGGAAGCTACTCTTTGGGTCTAAAGTTGGTCTTATTGCCATACTGTAAGAGGGTTTAAATTTTTAATAGGGTAGGTCTTGCACACAGTCATACAAGAGAAAAGCTTTGTTCTCTTATCATAAGGCACTTCTGACTTACATGAAGTAGATTTTGAAACATCTAGTATAATACCCCAAGACATCCTATGGAGTGTAATTAGAGAACTCTAGTAATAAACTAAAGTTAGAACTCTGGGTATATAATATATATATAATACAGTTATATATATTATACATATACATACACACACATATGTACATGTGTATGTATAAATGTCTTTTATACCTTGTTTTTGCAATGCAAAAATGGGTTTATTAAACTTATTGAGAAAGAGGGAAACAGTCTCAGTAGTGACTTAAAAGGTGAAGTTGAGGGTTTTTTAGCTTTCTATTTTGAAATAACTTCTTGTAAAAGTAATAACAATTAATACAAAAACAGTACATAGAACTGCAACAAACTCCTTTTACCCAGATACTCAGATTTACTAACTTTTAGCATTTTGCCATATTTATTATATAATTCTGTCTATGAGTTTTCTAAACATATGAAAATAGGTTGCATACATCATGCTCTTCTAACGCAGCACTTCTATGTACGTTACTTAGGAACAAGAAGCACACTTATGTAGCTACCTTAAGTTCAGTTATCAAGTTCAAAAAATTAAACATTGATAGTTATAAAGCATATGGGTCATATTCTAGTTTTTTTTGTTGCATCAAAATGTCCTTTTGGGCATTTTTTCCACATTATTAATTCCAGTACAGGATCATGTGTTACATTGAATTGTATCTTTAGTCGTCTTCTTTTTTTTTAATTGTGACAACATATGTACAACGTAAAATTTCCTATCTTAACCACTCACATTCACAATGTTGTGCTACAGTTACCAAAACTTCCTATCCCCTGGAAGAGAAATACTGTACCCACTATGCATTTAGTTCTTATGGTACCCCCCCTCCTGCTCCTGGTGACCTGTAATTTACTTCTATCTCTATGAATTTGCATTTTCTGGTTGTTTTGTATAAGTGGAATCATGTAATATCTGTCCTCTTGTGTCAGGCTTATGTCATACTACATATAGCTTTAAGGTTCTTCCACATTGTATCAGAACTTCTTTTTATGACTGAATGGTATTCCTAATAGTCCATTATATATATATACACACACCAGGTTTTGTTTATCCTCTCTTCTGTTAATGGACACTTGGGTTGCGTCCATCTTTTGGCTGTTGAGAATAATGCTGCTATGAACATTGTTGTAAAAAAAAAAAAATCTGTCCAAGTCCTTGCTTTCAAATTCTTTTGGGTATGTACCTAGAAGTGGGACTGCTGGATCATTTGGTAGTGCTATGCTTAACTTTTTGAGGAAGCACCAAATGAATTTCCACAACTGTAGCATGATTTTATACTTTTACCAGTAATTTCCGAGAGTTACAGTTTTTCTGCATCCTCATCAGCTCTTATCATTTTCTATTTTTTTTTTCTTAATAATAGCCATTCTCATAGCTGTGATGTCGTGTTTTAATTTGCAAGGCTGCTATGAGAAATACCACACAGTGGTTGGTTTAAGCAAAAAGAATTTATTGTCTCATGGTTTTGGAGGCTAGAAGGCTTACTTTTTTCCCAGGATAGGTAGCATTCTCGTTGTTCAGCAACCCTTTGGGTTCCTTTGCTACACTGTCACATGGCCTTTCTCTCCTGTCCTTGCCTTTCCTTTCCATGTTCCTTCTGATTTCCTGATTCTCCCTGTGGTGTTTTCATTATGAGACCTCCAGTAATTCAGATTAAGACCCACTCACATTCAATTGGGCCACACCTTAACTTTTCTTAGTTAAACACCTCCAAGAGGTCCTGTTTATAATGGGTTCCTCCTCACAGGGATACTGATTAAGATTAAAAATGTGTCTAAATTGGGGTACATAATTTGACCTACCAAAGTTGATGCATCATTGTGGTTTTGATTTGCATTTCTGTAATGGCTAATAATGTTGAGCAGCTTTTCATGTGTTTACTGGCCATTTGTATATCTTCTTTGGAGAAAATTCTATTTAAGTACTTTGCCCATTTTTAAATTGGGTTGTTTGTGTTATGCTGGTGTAGTAGTAGAAGTTCTTCATATACTTTGGATATTAAACTAGTGTTTTAATTTCCTGGCTGCCAAGTAAATACCATGCAGTGGGTTGGCTTAAGCAATAGGAATTTATTAGTTCATAGTTTTGAGGCTATGGAAAGTCCAAATCAAGGCATCATCAAGGCAATGCCTTCTTCCTGAAGACTGGTGTGCTAGCTGTCGGTGAGCTGGTCCTCTCCCTTCTCTTTCAGGTTCTGCTGATGTTCAGCCTTGGGCTGCTCCCTCTGTGGCTTTCTCTCTGTCTTACAAAGGATTCCAGGATTAAGATTGTTGTTGTTCGGTAAATCTGATGAAATGCAATTTCCTGGAAATGGGCTAGCTTTTAACAGTGGGGATGTATTAGCTTACAATTTACTGTTCTAAGGCCATCAAAATGTCCCAGATAAGGCATCCACAGAATGATAGCCTTCTCTGAAGACCAGTTACTGACATGCTTGGGCACGTCTGTCAGATAGCAAGGCACATGGCAAAACTGTTGGTCCTTCTCTCCTGGGTTTTGTTGCTTCAGCTTCTCGCTTCAGTGGCTTCCTCCCTGAGCCTCTGTCTGTCTCCTTGTCTCCCAGCTTCTCTGGGGCCTTTTTCTGTGAGCTTCTTTTAACTTCATCTCTCTTTTAGTTTCTGTCTGTCTTATAAAGGACTCCAGCTAAAGGATTAAGACCCACCCTTAATAGGGTGGATCACATATCAATTGAAATAACCTAATCAAAACATCCCATCCACAATAAGTCTGCAGCCACAGGAATGGATTAAAAGAACATGGCCTTTTCTGGGGTACATGATAGTTTCAAACCACCACAAGGATTAAAACCCGTTGTGGTTGAATTCGGCCATACCTTAACTGAAGCAACCTCTTCAAGGTCGAACTTGCACTAGGTTCACACCCACAGGAATGGATAAAGTTTAAGAGCATGGGAGATGTTCAGTGGTAGGGGTGCACGGGTGGTAGAATCACCTTCCATGCAGGAGACCCGGGTTCGATTCCCAGACCATGCACCTAAAAAACAAACAAACAAACAAAGAAACATGGGTACATAGCTCCACCATAAATGTTATGAGATTGGGGTTTCCAAATATTTTTCCTATTCTGGAGCTTGTCATTTTGCTTCCTTCATGATGCCCTCTTATGCATGGAAATTTTTAATTTTGATGAAGTCCAATTTATGTATTTTTTCTTTTGTTGCTTGTGCTTTTGGTATAAAGTCTGAGAATCCATTGCTTAATATAAGATCCTAAAGATATTTCCCTAAGTTTTCTTCTAATAGTTTTAGCTCTTTTATAAGACCTTTGGTCTGTTTTGAGTTAATTTTTGTTTATTGTGTTAGGTATGGATGTGCCTTCATTTATTTGCATATGGATATCCTGTTTTCCTAGCACAATTTGTTGAAGAAATGATTCCTTCTTCATTGCATGTGCCAGGCACCCTTGCAAAATATTAATTGGCCATTGATGTATCGGTTTATTTCTGAACTCTCAATTCTATTCCTTGGGTTTATATGGCTGCCCTTGTGCCAGTACTGCATCTTTTTGATTACTTTAACTCTGTAATAGGTTTTGAAAATTGGGAAGTATGAGTCCTCTAACTTTGTTCTTCTTTTCAAGGTGTTTTTGGCGATATGTGGCCCCTTACCTTTCCATATGAGTTTGTTGATTAACTTTTTCCATTTCTGTAAAGAAGCCAATTGGAATTTTGATTGGGTTTGTATTGAGTCTGTACATTTCTTGGGTAGTATTGACCTCTTAACAGTATTAAATCTTCCACTCCATGAGCATGTGATATCTTTCCAGTCATTTAGGCCTTTAAGTTCTTTCAGTAGAGATTTGTAGCTTTCTATGTGCAAGTACTTTTACATTCTTGGTTATATTTATTCCTAGTGACCATGGGCTTACATTTAACATTGTAAATCTATAACAACTTCATGTGACTTGATACCAATTTAACTCCAATGGCATATACAAACTATATTCCTTTAACTCTCTGTTTCCCAATGTTTGTGTTCTTGTCATAAATTGGAATTGTATACCTTGTGTATCTGAAACCATAGCTTATTTTTTATGCATTTGCATTTTAGATCCTTTATGGTGTTTAAAATATATCTAAGATATGCCTTCTTACTCAGAATAAATGTTTTCCCAATCTTTGTGCTAATTTCTGCTTATAACCTTGAGAAAAAATGGGGAATTTCTTCTCTTTGGGATAGTTTCCATAGAACTGAGAAATAGAAAGGAAGAATACTTCTTTTTTGGTGATATTTTGCATTTTAAATTTCATTGCTGTTCCTCTCAACTTCCATCTGTGTTGACATTTGGGAATTTTGTCGTTGCTCTTTCTCAAGTGGAGTGGAAAAGCTTAAAACAGAATTTGCACTTTTAAATACAGCTGAGGATCTGTCACATAGTGATTCATTCCAGGTGTGAATACTTTTACTATGGCTTTTTAAAAAATCAAACATTTGTTGAGCTAAGTATTTGCCAAGCCTGTGACACCACTGATTAGTAATAATATAATTGTTAACAGCCATTATGCGTTAAAGGAAAATTCAGACTGAAAATACATTGATAAAAGTTAAAATTTTAAGCACTTAATATTTTATGGCATCAAAAAAGATGTTTGCATGCAAATCCTATACTTAATTATTATCTATTGATGACATTTTGTGTTATTTTTGTTCTATTTCAAATCTCTTTGTGATTCTATGTTACGTTATAATTTAATTAAGGTACAATCATAACCTAGGAAAAAGTAACATTTTAGATAAGTCACAAATAGCCAGAGTGGGTGCTGACTTCTGTTGGCTTTTTTTTTTCTTTTTCCTAAATCTTTCAAATCTTAGTGAATTGGTGTTGTGTGTATGTGTGTTAGTGAGTGTGTGTACCTGTGATCTTGGGCTGAACTTTTAGTGGCCTGGACCTTAGTCCAATAGTCTAGGTTCTGGGAGGTTTGCCTGGTTGATTCTCTAAGGCCCTCTATAGATTTTATTGTTCATGATGGAGTCTTTTAGATGAATTTAGTTTTTAGATTATAAACAAGTGTGTGTGTGTGTGTGTGTGTGTGTGTGTGTGTTGAACCCTCTTAGGCAATACAGTTAAAGCCCATAGTAATTTCCTAATGCAGCCATGAGACATGATCACTTAATAAAGATAAACACTTTTGGTAATGAGGACTACATGACTGGATTTATAGCATGATAACTTTTTTAGGCCACTCAATTTATGCGTTCTGAAAGGTTAAAAAATAAGTAGTGCAAGGCCAAAGTTGTTGTCTTAAAATGGGAAAGACTGGGTCTGTTAAATGTTCCAGTGTCCATTTGAAGCAAGGCCAAGAAGCCTATGTTATAGGCAAATATAATTCATTAAGTGGGTGGCTGGGAAAGCAATAGTGAAACTATTTCCTTAAGTTGGAATAGTTATAATGAAAATGTTTTGGAGAAAAAATAAGAATTATGTTAAGATCTGAGAAAGAAAAGAAAAGATATACTTTAAGGAATATACTTCATATAAATTTTCTTATATGAAGTAACAATAAATAAAAAATAAATGCTAACAGTACAAAACAGATACAGGTGGTTGTCATATTAACAGTTAAGCATTTATTTTAATAATGTTTTGATGACTATGCTGTCTCTTTTCACCTTCCTTTTTGTCTAGTCATCAGAAATCTGCAGGAGCACTTACAAAGAATAAAAGGGTACAATTTATTTATAGAAGATCGATTTATCCTCTTGTCATGTTTCTGTGTAGTTAAATGTAGAAGAATTGGTGTTTATTCATGAATGTGTTAGATAAGGAAATATTTGCTTCCTGAGTGAATGCATGTGTGGTAGTAGTAAACCTACAGTATGATGTCTATATTATTTTATAAGCTAACTAGTAGTTTCAGAGAGAAATATATATTCATTAGATATTAGCACTATTTTTGTGGTAACAGGCTTTTTTTTTACACCTCTTCCTTCTGTTTCCTTTCCCCTGGTTCTACATTTTCTTTTCTGAGACTGTGCTTTGATTTGCTGACCGGTCAGCCAATTAGAGTGAAAGTGCTAATCCCTGATGATAAATTAGTCTTCTATTCTCCTATACCTTATATGTTTTATATATTTATATTTTTATATGATGATGCTTGCAGGCTAACCTAAGAGTAGCAATTTGGAAGTTAATGAGAGTTTCAGCTGTGATTGGGAGGATTTTTTTTAAATTGTGAAATATAACATACATACAAAAAAAGCAATTCATTTCCAAGTACACTTTAACGAGTAGTTGTAGAACAGATTTCAAAGTCTGGTATGGGTAACAGTTCCACAATTTCAGGTTTTTCCCTCTAGCTGCTCTAAGACACTAGAGACTAAAAAGAAGTATCAGTGTAATGGTTTAGCACTCATACTCATTGTTAAATCTTATCTTCTCTATTATAATGCTACCTTCTCTTTGATCTCCCGGACTTTAGGGATAGTTGGGCTAAGCCCATCCTAACTTTTTCATGTTGAAAAGGGGTGTTGATAGTATAGGATTGGGGATGATATTCTTGGAGAGACTGGCACCTCTCGGTTTCAGGATTTATCTGGTCTAAGAGCCATCTGGAGGTTATACGTTTCTGGAAAGTAAGCTTAGTACATAAAACTTGTGTGGAATCTCAGAGCCCTAGGTGTTCTTTAGGGGAGGATATTTTTAAAACTGGTGTCTACCCACATGTAATGCTGGCCCTTAAGAAAAGCCACAATTACGTGTTGGAGACCACATGACCTCTAATTACTCCTTTCCTAATAGAGACACTAGGTAGAAGACAAATACAATTTGGGGAAATTGCTGCAGTAAGTAGTCATAGGCCACAGTAGGGTCCAGAACTGAAAATGGGGAGAGTAAGAGAGAGCTGAAGCCTTGATGAGATTTTGCTTTTTATCGCTAACAATGCAGAGAGTGCAGAGCAGTTCTTCTGGATCATCAGTGGGTCTTTTTAAAATGCAGATTCCAGATGTTTGGAGTGGGGTTTAATTTGCATTTCTAACAAGTTTCCAGGTGATGTTGGGGGAACACACTTTAAGTAACAAGGGCATAAAATAGTTATTCTTTATACTTTTCTCTCTTCCCTTTCTTTTCTTTCCTTCTGTTTAGCCTTAGTTGCATGTTTACCTGTGTTTTCAAGTAAATCACTTTTAATTTATTACATGAATCCTAACTTCTTATTTTTCTGAAATTCATGTAATACATAAAAATGTATCATTGCCAGTCAAATTTTTGCGAATCCTAACAACTCCAGTTAGTTTTGTGTTTTTATCCTTTTATTACACTTACAGAGCCTATGCTGCTGCTATTTTTGAGTGGTTTATGCATGGTGGTAGAATTTTCTCTCTGTATGAATATAACTCATTCTAGTATTCTTCGCATTGTGCTAAAATATCCCATATTAAAACAGAGATGGTCTATAGATCATAAGACCTTTCCAATAGTAGTTGCAGTTTTTGTCTCAGCACATTCCTTTTGTCTCTTGGAGATTTTTTGACTGTGGAACAGAATTAACGTGGGGATTTCACAACTGTATCATAATTTAGACTTATAGTTAAAAAATCATTCATTATACTACCTGGCTTTTCTTAACTGTATAAAATTACCCAGCTTCTAATCCTTAAATGTCTAAAAATCCAGAGAAGGAAATGTTTCTATTATAACGTGCTGGAGAAAATTAATGTAAAGAAATATATACTTGTACACTGCTTTGTAGAAGTGATCACTTCCAAGAGAGTTCTGTACATTTTATAAAGGAGAAGGAAGTGCACGTAATGATTAAGAACATGGACTATGGGGTGAGATGAGTTTGACTTTTGGTTCTGTATTGGGACTTTTTGTATTTCACTGAGCCACAGTTTCTTCCTATATGAAAATGAGGAAAATAGTATTTTCATCCAAGGGTTGTTCTGCGGATTAACTTTAATGGGAAATTGTATTTAAGGCATTCAGCATGCTTGGCAGATACTAAACACTGAAATAATAGTATCTATTGTTAATATTACTAATGTCACTTTCTCAGATATGAGTTATACAAAAATGGAAATGTATAGATTTAAAAAACACTTTAATATGTGATGGTTAATTTTATTTTTGATTGTTTTCTATGGACTATAGAAAAAAATTGCAAAAATTTAAGCAAAAACCATGCCGAATATAGATAAATTATTACTAAAGTAAATTATTTTATTTTTCTTTTAAGGAAAGTTGGAAAGATTCTCAGTTTCAAACTCATCTGAAATAGGAAGTTATTTACTCAACATTTGCCAGACAGGTGTTGGGTTCTAGAAGGTGTGCACCTGTCTTTTGTTAGTGAACAACTTACTGGCTGGTTGGAGTTAATAAGACCAGCACAGTCATAAATACCAGTATGCAAATTTATCTGATACTTGAGATGTAAATAAATTCTTGGTTCCAAAGTTATATACCAAGAGGATTTTGATGAACTTTGTGTGAAATATCTTCCTTAAAATATATAAACCGCCTGATTGGTAAGTTGCCAGTGCTTCCAATTCAGAGTTTGAATGCCTTGCGGTCAGTCAGCCTGCATTCAAATCCAAGTTCCCTGATTTATTAGCATGTGATGTGGACAAGTTATTTAAACTCTTTCTTAAAATTTTATCTATACTGTAGGGATAATAATAATAACACCAATTTTACTGAGATTTTGTAAGGATTAAATGAGATAATCCATGTTATAGACTGCCTGGCAAGAAATAGATACTCAATAATGTTAAGAAGATAGGATTAATAAGGCAATCCAGAAAATTACATTCCAGGGTATACAGTTTTCATGAGACTATAAGCTTATGGAGGCAACAGGACAAGAATCATATTCATACTCGGTCTCTAAAATTTAGAATTTTTCTCTATATTTCCTCTCCCTGAATGATTGCATCCATTTCCATAGCTTTAAATCAGTGGTTTCCAACATATGGCGAAGGATCAGTCCTTTTTTTAAATTTCTGTTCTACCCTAGACTGATACTTTTATACAATCCAATAGAAAAGAGTTCCTAGAAAAATTAAATGAAAAAAAAAAACAGACCAAAGAAAACACACAATTTCCTATTATTAGATTAAACATACAAAAATACTCCCTCCATCTGCTATAACAGTGTCTAATTGCTTCCTCTCTTTTTTGGTACTTATCTCGTCATGAACCAGTGGCACAGTTGGTGGCTTAGCACTGGTCCCTGTATCACACTTTGTAGTATTGCTTTAAATATCATGTATAGGTTTACTTATTTCAAAATTCATATATATGTCCCACATCCTTTCTCTGACCTTTCGATTCATGCTTGGTTGGAGGTGCCCATCACTCATTTCTTAGTAAATAACCCTATATCCACTCAGGAGAAATGTGCTATTATCATCGGCTCCTCTCTTTCCTTACCTCCCTCATCAGTCCATCATTCATGTCCTCTTTAATTTCTCCTTTGTCTTCCATCTCCACTGCTAACACGCTTGTCCAAGCCACCATTATGTCCGATCCAACTTGTAACTGGCCTTCCTGCTTCTACTGTTGTCTTCCCATTCCTTCCAGTCTCCGTTTAGCTTTAAGAATGATTTTTAAAACAGCAATTCTGCTAATAAACTTTTAGTGGCTTTATGTTTTAATTACAGTTTCCTTGGCTGAAAGGTCCATAACAATTATCAGAGGATTAGGAGGCAATTACAGTACTTCAGGTGAGTGATTATGGTAGCTTAGGTTGGTGTAGTGGTTGTATAAATGCATAAGAGATGCTGATTTGAAAGACTGCCAGGCATTAAAATTGATTGTGAAAAAACCCTGAGACCTGGAGACCATTTAGGAAATTTTATAGGCAAATGGATACTGTTTTTCTCAAAATCACTTCCACAGCTTCCCATTTCCTTCAGGCCCATAACCTGAAGTTTGACCTGAAGTCAAACCCCATCCTCTTCCAGGGATGATTGGCATATCAGGTTGCAACCTGTTTTGTGCCAGCAGGAACTGGAAGTGATCTATGTGGTTGGAGTCTAAGAAAATTAGATTAAGGAGGTTAGAACATTCTGATATTAGTATGCTTAATTCTGAATGGGCCAAATTTATTGATGTGACTGTACTTAGTAAAATTCTGGATTTAATGTGCTAGTAATCTGGAACTGGCTCTAACAGTTTTCTTGGTTGAAACAGCTGCAACAATGACCAATATTTAGTGAGGTTAAGAGGACTGAGCTTTATGAGCTGTGGAAGAAGGAAGAAAGCTTAGGAAGACGGTAATGTTTGACTAGATGTATTATGTTCAGACCTCTCATCTAAACTCCTGATTGTTTCCTTTGTGAGGTTTCAGAGGGCACATCCTTTGTTCGGGAACTGAAAAATGTATTAGTGAGGGGAGCAGACCCCTGTGGTGGCTGTAGACTGGGGAATGCCTTTGGGAAAGTCTACCATTTAACTGGGCTCTTTGATTTTAGTAGGTGTGATGGGATTCTGGAGTGACAAAGGACTTTGGAAGGGATTAGGCTTCATTAATAAGGTAGCTTTAATTACCACATTGGGTTCCAGATGTAGAGTAGCAGTCAGTGTCTCGAAATGCAGGGCTCTACAATGATGGCTAATTGATCATAGTGTCTTTAGGAATCCAATAGATTGGCAGTCTATGAAAGTTTTAGCTGGTCTCTATAACT
The DNA here is from genome assembly GCA_004026745.1 of Myrmecophaga tridactyla. Lineage (NCBI taxonomy): Eukaryota > Metazoa > Chordata > Mammalia > Pilosa > Myrmecophagidae > Myrmecophaga > Myrmecophaga tridactyla. The sequence continues at coordinate 121,217 of PVIY010001410.1, read as the reverse complement.
TGGAAAATTCTAATTCTGTTTAGCACTGAAATAAAGAGCACTGTGATTAATTAAAGGAGAAGCTAATGCCTCTTGAGAAATGACCCAAAGTACTACCAAAAATATACTCTTTAAATCTTCCAGGCCTTCCCCAAAGAACCAGCCATTTACCAGGACAAAGCCCAGACTTTCTGAGGATTGATAAATTCTGGTTCTGGATTAATGCTAATCTTTGAGGACCTAAACATTCCTGTGGCATATCAGAGTTGGGGCTTGTGGAGGTTGCTTGCTAGATTGACCTTTGGCTCATTCTTTATTACCTTGGATCCAGTAGTTTGGCACATTAATCCTGTGACTATTTTCTCAGTTCCCAAATGCATGGTTGCAAAAGCCATTTATGGACACTGGCAGAATTTTCACACTGACTTCTTATAGTGCGAGGTTTATTTAGGAGGGAAGGCCCTGGGACTAACCCTTAATAACAAAAGAGGAAACACTAAGCAGTACTACATGCTGGAGTCATTGCAAAGACAGTGGCTATATTCAAAGACTAAAAGATGCAGCAGTGGTGATTCCTATAACACTTCTTTTTTTTGTTTTTTTAACATGTGCAGGCTCTGGGAATCTAACGTCTCTATTTAATTTGCTGGTTTGAATGGTGGATCTCAGAAAACAACTATTGCATCACCTTCCAAAATGTAGTATCAACATAGCACGCTGGCATATGTTTTATTCTATATCAAGTAATAAGTATAGTCAGAGGCAGTTTGGGTTCCACCTGCAGTGAGACCAGAACACTTTCACATAGTTTTAGGGGAGGTGATACCAAATTTCGTGGTCGACAGGGGTCTTAACCTGAATATCCATATAACATCCACCTGTGTCGCAACATTAACACTGTAGTGCTTTTTGATCCTGGTTGGGAAGGAGTGGCAAGTACCCTGGATGCTTCGGTAGGACTCACATGCCAGCTGGTGAATGATAAACTCTGCATTTTAGAACTGATAATCTTCCAAAATTTTGTTCAATATAAGATTCAAATTTTGGCTCATACCTCTCACATTGTGCCTAAATGTTTGATGCTTAATTAAATAGAAAAAAAACATTATGTTAATTTGAAATATAAACTCCTCTATTGCTTTCTGATTTTAATTTTATCTTTAATAGTGATTTTTAAAAAGACTTTTGACTGTCATAGTTGGTATAAAGCACAAAATTTCTCATTTTATCCACAATTAAGTGTAAAATTCAGTGATATTATTTATATTCACATAATTATGCTACCATCATGAACATCAATTACCCCTCCCTTTCCATCACCTGAAATAGGAAGTACTAATCTATTAAGGTATAATTCCCTCCTCCTACCTTGCCCCAACCCCCACTCCCTTGCCCTGGTAACCTATAAACCACTGTTTGTTTTTATGAAGTTTACTTCTAGGTATTCCCTGTTAGCCAGCTCCATAATGCCTGGCTTTTTGTGTCTTGCTCATTTTGCTCAGCATGCTGTCTGCAAGGTTCATACGTGTTTTCTCATATATCAGAACTTCACTCCTTTTTTTATGGCTGGGTAAAATCTGTTGTATGTATATACTATATTTCGTTTATCCTTTCACTGGTTGGTAGAAACTTGGGTTGCTTCCAGCTTTTGTCTATTGTAAATAATGCTGCTATGAATATTGGTGTATAAATAACTATTTAGTCCCTGCTTTATTATTTTTTTTTCAGGTATATAACAAGAAATGGGATTGCTGAGTTATATGATAATTCTATTTTCAGTTTTCTGAGGAACTGTCAAACTATTTTCACCATGGCTGCACCATTTACATTGCCACCAGCAATGTATAAGGGTTCCTGTTTTAACAAATCTTTAAAGGCACTTATTTTCAAGTTTTTAAAAATAATAACCATTCTGGTGGGTGTGGTGGTATCTCACTGAAGTTTTGACTTGCATTTCCCCAATGACCAGTGGTACTGAGCATCTTCTCTTCTGTGTATTGGCCATTGGTATATCTTCTTTAGAGAAATGTCTATTCAAGTCCTTTGCCCATTTTTAAACTAGGTTATCTTTTTGTTGTTGAGTTGTAGTAGTTTTTTATATATTTTGTATATTAAACTCTTATTGGGTATGTGGTTTGCAGTTACTTTTTCCTGTTCTGTAGTTTGCCTTTTCACTTTCTTGATAGTGTCCTTTGATGCACAAAGGTTTTTAATTTTGATGACGTCTACTTAATCTATTTTTTCCTTTTGTTGCTCATGCTTTTGCTTTCATATCTAAGAAATCATGATCAAATCCAAAGTTATGAAGGTTCTGTCTCTAAGTTTTCTTCTAGGAGTTTTATGGTTTTAGCTTTTAAGTTTTGTACTTCATTTAGAGTTAATTTTTGTATATGATGTGAGGTAGGAGTCTACCTTTATTCTCTTACCTGTGACTATCCAGGTTTCCCAGCATCATTTATTGAAGAGAACATTTTTTCCTCAATTAAAGTACTTTGAACCCTTGTCAAGAATCAGTTGGCGAAAGATGTGCAGGTTTATGTCTGACCTTTCAATTGTATTTGATCAATCTATGGATCTATCTTTCTATCTGTACCATACTGTTTTGATTGCTGTGTTATTATAAAATATAGTTTGTTAAATGGAAAATAAATTTGTGAAAATTAGTGTTTTAATATACACACATGAACGTGTGTAAAAATTATCATGGCCTTTTAAAATGCACAACCATTGTTTAATGACTTGTATATTAAAATAAGAAAAAAGTTGTCTTAGAAAACTTTAGAAATAAATTTGGAATTTCTGTTTTCAAGTTGTTTATGATTGATTATACCTAATGCTCTTTAAGCCAGTACAATCTTATTTACATTTAGTAAAATCACAGATGACTACAAAAAATAAGTGCTTCTTTAGATGACAGGCAAATTGTCCAACTCTTACCATTTGCTGTGCAAATGAAGAAAATGAATTCAGTTCAGCAGTTTATTGAGTCCATAAATGATGGTATAGTTGAAAATATTGTAGGCAAAGACAAATCTCTGTCTGGAATATGTGTTTATTCTTGTGAGGACAAAATGCTGTTCCTTCTTGGTGTGAGGAATCCATTGTAATCAATTTACCTACCAGGTAGTTGGTTGATAGCTCAGAGAATGGTAACATTTTGGGGGTATATATTTGGCTTCATCTCTTGGCTGAGTGAATTGTCATCAGTGGTAGTAGCCAGGTCAGACTTGGGGAGGGGAAGACCGTGTTACTGAATCTGTATATGGTATCTATTCCTACCACCTGGAAAATTTGTAGATATATGAACAAGGGCTGTGGTGGTTGACTGACATCCACTTAATGGTCTTCTTGTTTACCTAATTTTAAAGAGCCTCCTCCTATGTGTGTATTCTATTATAATTATTTATTTGGAACATGAATATAATCATATTCTGTCTATTCCAAGAAAGCAGTTGACATTCATTTCTGTCACCAATTTGCTTCTGGTTCCTTCTTATTACCATGCAAAATGGACAGCTAGCTATACCACCCAGTTCTGCTCACTGGGAAGACCATCACTGAGTCACGTTGTAGGGTATTCCCAGTTTGTGCAGGCAGATGTGCAGACACCTTCATTATCCGGTCCCATGCTTTCACTCCTCTATTACCTGGCTATTGGGAACTTTCCATGAGGCCAAACGTATGGATTGCGGGAGAGGTAGCAACAAAGTAGGAGCAAGTACCATGGGAGTCTGAGCTCCTTGTTTGTGCGGTTAGTTCACTTGTGCCTTTGTTACCTGTTTAAATTTGACCTTCTATATACAATTTCTATTTTATAATGGATTTTCTTTCTGCATGTTTGTTTTAAAGGTTATTGCAGTTCAGCAGGACATCTTTCAAATGGGGAGTCATCTTTAGAGAAGGACTTGGGTTCCCTTTTTGTTTTGTTTTGTTTTGAGTGCATGGTCCGGGAATTGAACCCAGGTCTCCTGCATGAAAGGCGAGCATTCTACCACAGAACCACCAGGCTTCCCTTTTATGTTGTTCACACATACCAGCTTCTTGGGACAGAAAGCAGTATGGGGAAGATTGAAGAGTAAATTTGGAGGGGCACGTGGAAGATGCTTACCATACTTTGAACTCTGAGTATTTCCTCAAAATTAAATGACAGGCTGAAAAGGTATAGAGAATAGTATGAACAAATTTAGTTAACTCTTCTGTTATTATACATTTTTTGTTTAAGAGGGTGTCAGTAATGATTTAATTTTGTATTTTCAATTTAGAATTAATTTTGTAATTGTGGCTTTTCTCGTTTTGCCTTATTTTCATATGGGACATTTATTTTTTTTCCTTAACAACTTTTTTGATGGTCAAGTAGCATTTAGAAATATATTGTAGTTACCAAACTAAAGGTCTTAGTTCCAGACTAGACCAGTAAATTCACTGCAAACCAATATTTGTGCCCAGTTTTCTTTTCTGTTAATACCAGCTGCTCCTTGCTCTTCTGAGGAAAAATTGGGTGAAGTGATTTTTGTATTATTTCCACTATCTTTGCTTTTGAAATAGATCTTTGGCTGGGGTAATTAAAAGTAGCTGGTGAATATATTTGGGATAAATCAGTTTCTCTTTCATAATCAGTTTCTCATTCTTGCATGTAGAGTTCATACTTCATAAATTACGGAATTCTTTTTCTCTTTTTTTTTTTTTTACAAAGTTTAAAATACTTTCAATACATTTAATTATCTGTAGAATGACAGTTGTTTTTGTTTCTATAATATGTATATGAGGCAGATTTTTGCCCGATGAAACATTTTAAATTCATAAAGTTTTGACATCATTCTTTTTTCTTAGTATTATTATATCTTTTTGTTCATTTGCAATGTATTAAAAACCTTATGATTTAGCAGCCAACCTATATATGTATAAACTATGAAACTAATTTTTTTAGCGGTAACACTGAAGTAATTGGGAAGTTAATTGATAACTCCACAGCATCATTAGCTAATTTGATTCTAAAGAGTCATTCTATGAGTATCTTCAAAAATAATCTTTTGCCTTGACAATTCTGGCTAGGTGTCAGTTTTAGTGAAAAAAGGGTACATTTTAGAATCTGTTACTTAGGAGGCCATCAGGACAGGATGGAATTATGAGAAACCAAATGTCACTTCAATTTATTCAGCATGAATTTATCTTCCCAAAGAAGCTTAAAAATACACTGCTTGCTTTTTTTTCTTTCCTGTTTTTGCAGGGAATCTCATTTTATATTGACATTCTTAGTCTCTTTTGTACTTTAGCTTGAAATGTGTTATTAAAGTTTCTCATCATTATATGAAGAATTGCATTAGAGAAGTTTGAATTTGTATTCTACAATGATTGCTAAACAGCAGCTAATTAAGAAACATACTTGTCTGTAAGCTTTTAAATATAGAAAGTACATACCTGGATTGACAACTTCTTAAAAAATAGTTTATTTTCTGAGAATGTCTAGGTCAGATTCTCATCTATTGACTTAAATACTCTCATACTTACCACATATTTATTGACTTATTCCTTTCTCATGAATAAGTGATTCTTTCCATTGTTATCAGATACATAATGATAAGATCCATGTTTCTCCTTTCCAAAAGATGTTGCATATACTACATCAAGGGAAGAGAATGCATACAATTTGCAAAATTCCTCTTTTGTGGGAACTTTTCCCAGGAATTAAGCTTGTGTGTAATTTCATATCTGCATTAAAGAGTACCAGGTACTTATCCATTGAGTCTGCCTTAATTAGTATTTTAGTTGATTGGATGCATCACGGCCACCATTTCTGCCTTCAGGACTTGAAAAGAGGTACTAGAGCTTCACCATCTCCTTCACTCCCAACCTTTGAAGAAGTTGCCCAGGACCTTAGTCTAGCTGAGCAACACTTGTTTGTCTCGTGCTTCAAGCCTCTGGGAAATTTAGAAAAATCCCTCTACTGGTACAGACCTGAAACATAGCTCATATAATACCTAACGTTACTTTAGCATCTTTTATATATAACTCTTTGAGTAGTCTGTGCCTCTTCTTGTCCTTAAATGAGCATCTCCTGGTTCTGATAAGGAAGCTGCAGGTTTGATCTAGTGAAGGGGCTTTTCTCATATATATTCTCAATTCTGGTATGTCTCAGAAGAATCCCAAGATCAGTTTTTGTACAAAATATTTTCTGAAGGTGAGAATTGTTTGAGGCTGTAATCCTGTAAGGAGAAATATGATCCTTTGAAAGACAATGTACTTGAATTCCATTAAGGTTGGAATGTCAGATAAAATTCAGTTATTGATTGTGGGTCATCTTATTGCTTTACAGAGGGTTATAAAAGTACTCTTGATTATCAGTTCAGGAAACCTTTATTAAGCAGTGATGTTCCCATCAGTAGGCATTTCAAACAGTTTCGTGTGCATAATAGCAACATGAGAGAGTTTTTGTTTAGATTCCTATTTGTGGGATTTCACCTCCAAAACGTGGGTTCCAGTAGTAGGAATTTCAGCAAGCATCTCCATAATCTTGATTTAAATAAGCGCCCTAGTTGCACTTGGTGGATACCATTTACAGAAACACATTGTTTGGTAATGATATATAAGTTAGCATGGAACCATTGGCTTTAAAGAATTCATGTCTCAAGTATCTAAAAGTACTGTTAGTATTTGGCTTTAGAGTGTTTGGGTGTGAAGTCATGTTCACTTTTTTCAATTTTTAGATTTGTATTTATCATTTTGGGAAAAGTTAATTTTTTGCTTCTGATGAATGAATATTTTCTTTCAGTGGAAGCCACCATATTTTTGTGTGTATGTGTGTGCATGAAATCACTTAAGTTAGTGTTTGCTACATTAAGGTGTTAAGATTACACAGAGATTTTGGAACTGTGTAAAGAAGCTCAAAGCTGGACATAGAAATTTTGAACACTTATTTTGTAATTGGTGGGATTTTGGCTTTTTTTTTTTTGCAGATGAGGAAAGGTGTCCTCTGTTCTGAAAACTTTGATTCTTTTTAATGATTAGAAAAATCTTGGAGAGTGGGAGATTTTGATTAAAGATTATATTTAAGACAAATCTTGATACCGCAGAACTGTGGGGAAAAATTAGTGAACCGTATCTTAATTTATTTATCATACTTGGAAATACTTTCATCTTTCAAATTTAGAATGTTAATAAGAAAACACTGGTAAATGCTATTTTTAATGTGAGCTTGGAAACAAATCTAGTTCTGTTTAAAGTGAATTGCGTACGATATTTTAAATATATACATATATATTTCCTATAGGATGAATCTTTCATTGCATTTGGCCTTCTCTCAATTATAGCCATGTTCACTGAACCAATACAGGAACTGAAAGTGGAGTCTTGTGGAGAAAAATGTCAAACATACTTTTCTCGGCAGTTGCTCAGCTGCCTAGTTCATGATGGGGTACAATTATTGTTTAGATGTTGATTTTAATGGCAAGTTAAAAGGAGGGAATTTGAAACCTAGTGTTTTTCAAGGATTAAAAATAAAACAAGAAAACAAAACAAACAAATATATAACCAAAGCTTAAGCTTTGATTTTGGAGTTGATTTGTGAGGCTGAATGACTAATCCTTTTCATAGTATAGAAGCTGGCTATAAGCAGGAGCAGAGCAGATACTGTATGGCTATAAGCAGGAGCAGAGCAGATATGTACGGTATCTGCAGATACATAATTACATCATTGCTTCTGTGTTCTATGGGAGTTTTAAAATAGAAATAATGTTACTCCTGAGGATGCAGAACTGGACTTTTGTGCTCTGATGGTAACCAGTCTTAGAAGGGAACGAGTATGTCATGCTTCAGTGCAACTGCTTTTAGTAGTTATTGTTTGTAAGTGTGGTTTTTAGAATGTTGCTGAAAGAAGAAAGAAGGGAAATAGGTATTGAAGGAAACAATAATAAAATACATCTATCATTGGGACTCTGTGCAACAGGCAGCAAAGTGATTGCACTGTTTTTTTTTTTTAAGAAAAAAATATAAGCTGAAAAAATTGAGTGGTTTATTCTATTGTCCTGTAGGTTGTAGTTTTATTTAAATATGGCACCTTTGATATTGCAGTCTTCTTTAAAAAATTACTTTTATTTAATATCAAGGGAGTGTGATGGTTTCTAGTATGGAATGGAGTTGACATTTTGAGAATGAGTAAGGTAGTATCAGGGATCGTATGAAGTGTTATACCCTTGAAGAAATCATGCTGTAAGCAAACAATATCAGGGAGCCCTACCAAACTCTGAGTTCCTTGAAAACAGGGAACAAGTTACATTCTCTTTTTCTTTAGTTCAAGAGCATTTTATTCAGCAGTTCTTGCTATTGTTAGGTACTTGATTAGTTGTTGGAGTTTTAAAGTAGAAGATTATTATGATTACATGTGTTATATAGACACCTGCACTTATGTACTAGCCTAAACATTTTTTGAATGAATTGATAAATGGGTTGAATGGGATGACATAAATGGGTAAAAGGAGTAGGGGAGGTTATCAGTCAGCTTCAAGGTTTGAAGGACTTCATACATTCTAGTTCATTTGAATGCTCAGTATTAGAGGGTCTTATTACTTACTTTGGATATTTATGCATTCTAGTATAGTAATTTGAACAGTAGAAGAGCTAATGAGATATAAGTTTTCATTATTTGGTTGCCCTCCCCACTTCTCCCCCATCAGGTTTTCAATAATTCTCTCAAATATTTGTTAAAATAGACAATTGGATTAAACATGCTTGACTACAACTTTTAAATGATTTTTTTTAAAAAATAGAGGTTGATATTTAATATTATAGTTCCTTCATAATTTGCTTCATACCATATTGTTGTCATTGCATGATTATAGTAGGAAAAAATAGAAAAATTGAAATAAAATGCATAAAAAATGATTATTTTTAATCCCATTATTCAGAGATCATGGTTGACATATTAACATATAATTTTTGACATAGCTTTCTACACATTAGTACAAGATAGAATTAAGCAAACAACAAAACAATTTAAACTTGATTCTTTTTCACTTAACAATGTATTTTGAACATCTTTTTATTCCAGTAATTATAGGTCCAGCACTTCATAATGTTTCATGTATGAATATAATATATATTTTCAATAAAATCATACATGTTTTAGTATTTTTGATTCTGAATAGGCTACAGTATTAACTATCAGTACCACTGTGTGTTCTGGCCCAAATAATTTGGGAACAGAATTGGAAAATCTTGGTCTAGTAATTAAGAGGTCCATGTGAGTTTAAAGTCACCATTTTATCAATTTTGGAATAGGGTACAGCATTAAGTATCAGTATGGCATTATTGACAGAGATTTAGTTGTACTTGAATGGAACTTAACTTTTGTTCAAATCCTTAGGTTACAAGTATACAGTTCTAAGTCTGTGAAAATGTCCAAATTAAGGCACCAACAAAAAGTTACCTTCATTCAAGGAAGGCTGATACCGTCCAGAACACTTCTGTCATCTACTGGTCCATTGCTCCTAGGCTCAGTACATTCAGCCTCTATTTCCTGTGGCGGTTCTTCCCTTGGCTTCTCTGGCACTGGGTTTTCTTTTAGTTTCCCTTGGCTCTCTTCAGGTTCTGGCTTGCTTAGTATCTCATGGTGAGGCACTTGGTGACATCTCCTGGGCACTGCCTGTGTCTAGGCATCTGCTTTCTCTGTCAGCACTCTGACCATCTCCGAACATCTATATTAGTGTCAGCTCTGAAACTACTGTTCTCCAGGCATCTGCATCTGAGGTTTCTCCAAAATGTTTCCCCCTTTAAAGGATTCTAGTAAACTAATCAAGGTGTGGTTAGAGTCACATCTCCATCTGATCAAAAGGCCACACCCACAACTGGGTGTACCACATCTCCATGGAAACTATCCAGTTAAAGTTTCCTATCCGAAGCAATAGGTCTGGTCCCACAAGATTGGATCAGGATTTAAACATGGCATTTCTGGAGTACATCATAATTTCAAACCAGTTTAATTTGGTGCTAGGACTTTTGATAATACTGGTGAGTGAAACTTATAAATGCTATTTTGTATCCATACTTCATAACAAGATCTACGGAGTAATGTTGTTCAGTAACATTTAAATACCTTATTTCAATTCAAACTTGGATAAATATTTAAAAGAGTAAAGCGTATAATTGTGAGAAATAATAAACTGAGGCATGCAAACAATATAGAAGACCACTGTCCTTGTCAAACTATTCTTGTGCTTTCAGATCTACTCTATTTGATCTCTGTTAGGTCATTGGATATAAAAAGAAATTTGGATGTATGTGTGTTAAATACATATGTGTGAGTATATATGATATGTTGTGTATGAAATATACAATATGTATTATATAATAACATATAAAGCTTTATGTATAAGCATGTATATATACACACACACACACACACATATACAGCTTGGATTTTTTTAATTTAGAAGAGAATGTAGGTATATTTTACCAATAAATTGGGAGTCACTATAAAAGTTCTTTGATCTTTGTGGTTTTGTAGTTAACAGAATTTTGAAACCTTTGTCTCCCTCAGTGAAGGCAAAGAAGTGTCAGAGTGTTTGATAGACCTTTGATATTTCATGCCTATTTAATCCAAAAAATGTGGAGATATATATATATATATGTCTATTCTTTGGATTCTTTGATATTTATTGTGTCCTTTGCCGTTGTCAGAGTGAAAATTGATTCATTGATTGATCCTGTTTCTAATATAAAATTCTCACATGGCTAAAGTCCATGGCTATCTGGCTATATTAAAACAAAAATCAAAAGTGTGATTTGGCTTGTTGTTTGCCAAGTGCAGAATATATAAACTTTCTGGTATTTAGCAATTATTTTATGTGAAAAAATTAGTGTTCATCAGTTTTCATTTTATAAATGGAATAATAACCATCCAATTTGAACCTAAATTTGAGGAGTATAAATAGAACTTGTTTGCCTGTCTTGCTTCAACCTGAAGAGTTCATTGTGACAATCATAGACACCTCCCAAATAAAAATCACGTGAACAATCAGAATCAGTACCAATGTGGTTTCCAAATTTGAAAAGGCTTTAAAACTAAAATGGAAAAAGATTAAGATCCTTTGTGAATTTGTTCAGATAGTGTAAATATGATGAGTCAGTTCTCTTCAAGTGAGTTTTCGTGTGATTTCACTTTTAGCCATTTGCATCACACTTATTTAAATTATGTTTTCTTCTAAGGGTTGGCTAAATAAAAATTATTTTAGGAATATTAAGTAACAAATAGTTTAAATTTAGTATTGAAGTTCAGTTCAGCTGGAAATCTGTAAAATGCAAACTTACTGGGGAGTGTTTGCCTAATGTTTGAATAGGGAAACACGTAGAGGCAAAGTCCTGGATTTACATTCCAGCTTCCACTTACTAGCTGTGTGATCTTGGGCAAAATCACTTAATGTTTTTAGTTTCCCCATTTGTGCAATGAGAATAATAATAGTACCATCCACCTTGGTTTGCTGTAGGAGCTTTTAAATAATATTTTGTCAGTCCCTTAGGATAAAGCCTGGCACACAGTGAGTACTCCATAATGTGTTAGTGGTTATAATTAATTATTTTTGATATTTCCAAATAAGTATTTTTTTCCCTTGACAGACTGTTTTCATTGTTTTATTTTCTCTGCATAGAAAAAAGATACTAACGTTTTCTACGGTTTTGGTATATAAGGGAATGCCCAAAAACCTCTTTTTATTATTGGGATGCATTTTTTCACTTTCTTGGTTAGTACCGTTAGAACCCAACTAAAAATCAAAGAAGTTTAAAGTTTGGATCATAGATTCTTATACTTGACTAGATGTTTCAGTTCAGTATCTTCATTTTATAGAAAAGGAACCTAAGCCCCTGGGTGATTATCTTCCTCAAGGCCATATGACTAGTACATTAGAATCGGAATTAGAACTGATGTGTTTTAACTACCCTGACCTCCCTCTTTTGGTTTTCCTTTCATAGGGAGTATAGCATTTTTGGTAGTTTTGAGCAAGAGTGACATTCATGTTAAAAGATGGAAAAGACATAACCATCGTTTCCTTTGCTCTATTCATTTATATAATTAAGTTAGATTAAGAGTAAAATACTGGTGAATTAAAAGATTGGAATTGATATTCAGCAATGAGTTGACCATACACTCATAGAAGAACAGGTTTGTTTAGAATGTGGGAAAACCTCTCTCTAGCCCAAACCTCTGGTCATTGTCATGTAATTTTTCCAAAAAGAAAATCTGACCACAAAAGTGCAGTGTTATTTGAGCCAAAAGCTGTTGAAACATTAAGTCAGATTTCTTCCTAAAAATCAGTAGACTAAGACTGTGTTAGCTCATGTTTCATATTACACAAGAGAAAATAAACTGAAAGGTCAGTTGAACAGTTACAGCATTGCCCTTTTCCAAGGTAATCAGCAGAGCATGTAGCAAAGACGTGAATAGGAGCGTGACTGGAAAGAGAGTGGCGATAAAGAGGCTGGCTGCTGAAAGTGCTTGGGACAATACTTGACAGTAGCAGGCCTTACCAGATGGGCCACCTCAAAGTACTCACCTTCAGGAGTTTGATTAATAACGTTCAGATGATTTTTTTTTTTTGGTCAGGCTGTCAGATTTTCACATTGCCAGAAGATCCCAGAAATTTTAATATTGACCATTAATCATACCTTGGTAAACTGCAAGGGCAATATATTATTAATTTACTTGCAACATGGACTAGACACAATGATTAATTAATTAACTACTTACAGTAGTTAATTTTTTCTACTCAATCTGTTAAGAAGTCAAAATATTTTGTTTACGTTTATGGCTATATAGTTTCCTTAAATAGTGTCATTAAACATTATGCATTTTTATTATCCTAAATATAGAATTCTAGAAACAAGTAATTTATTATTAAAAGAAATAAAGGGCGATAATAAGGCTTTCTAAGTAATACACTAAGTGGAATATTTTGAGTTTTTCATTAACTGAATAAGAACACTTCTTTTTTTTAATTTTGAGGGGTTTGGGCCTGGAAGGGTCTCAAGAATAATCTATGCCAAACCCTTTACATTGCAGACTATCTATGGCCCAGTATCAGAATTAGGAAATAACATTTAATAGATAAAAGCTAAATTAAATTATAACACCTTTAACTTTTAAAAGATAACAATATCTCCACCCAAAATATTTAATGTAATGATTTCTATGTAATCATTTCTACCTCAATTTTATTAATTCGAGACTCAAAATAGCCAATTTCCATTGCACTTAACTATACTTTAGGCCAAGTAAGAACCAAACTATTATTTAAATAGTTTTTATTCCATACCATAAGAAATAAGAGAGCAACTATTTGTTCTTAAACATGCTCTGATGATGCATGTATCAGATTGGTCACCATGCATTTACTTACGAAGATGGTACAAATCATACAACATTGAAAAAAGGTTAAAATTATTAATACAGTGTTTGCTTGTAATTGAATTAATGCTTAGGTTTTATTCTACTAAACTTAGCATGGTGAAACTGTTCCAATTTTTTTTTTACAAGGGTGTATTAAGTTTTCTTTTTCTACCTAGAGATCTCTTCATTTCTTGTTTTTCTCTTAAAAAAGAAAAAAATGAGAAAAACCAAAACATTTTTGGTGGGCCAGTTATATGTAAGTACAGCAACCCCTGAAGTCAAGCATATTATAGTCCTATTTTGTAAATGAGGAAGCTAAAGCTCTCAGATCATTAAATGAAATATCTAAGATCAGTTTACAAATAGGGCTAGCTATAGAACTCAGTCTCAGTGTATCATTATGCCTGACACATGGTAGATGGGCCATACCAATTAATATTAGGCTAATTCCATATATGGAAACAGCACATTTAATTAACACCTCCCAAATCTCATGAACATATGCATTAATAAATATTATAATAGTGAGAGAAGTTACTTGAGTAAAATTCTGCATGTTGCTGTCAGTTGAAGCAGAAATGAAATGACAGAAATTTACCATCCTCCTCTCACATTTTGTCTGTAGAGAATAGTTTTCATTCACTGTAAATAGCAATGACTGCTGAGACGGATGTGCTTGGGTTCCTGGCAGCAGGTGGTTGTCTTGATTGGGTCATCACATTACCAAGTTTGTTATTAATTTTGTAAGTCCATACATTTGATCTTGACATGGCCCTCACATTGATAAATTAAATTCTTATATGAGATGATAAAATTCTTTTCATAGCAGGTAGTTTGGTCCCATGAGGCATTCAGCGAGAAGGGTAAGGAATTCATCTGTGGACTACTTCAAGCCATTTTCTATCTGTTATTGGTTGAAGCATGCCCAATGGAAGTTTTATTCCTCCATACATCTGTGTTGTATTATCTGCCCTGTCCAGGCAGCTGTTTGCAACCCAGAACTTCACAGGTCCAGTCAAGTACGGCACAGTGTGGCTGAGCAAATTTGGGGTGGGCGCACATATGCTAGGTCTGGTATAGTTACTGTGAATTGTATCTTTCTTATGTTTTAATAGGCTGTTGTTTTTTCTGTATTGATCTTGAATCCAGCAATCTTCTTGAGTGCATTTATTATTCTAATAGTTTGTTTATTCTAACTTCATTATTTCATGTAAAAGGTATTATACTAAATATTTTAGGTATATTATTGTACTTGATTCTCAGCAACCTTACAAAGTAGGTTCCATTATTGTTCACATTTCAGGTTAGGGAATTTAGACTTAATTATTTTTGGTAATAGGTAGAATTGGGATTTAAAATAAGGTGTAATAATTCTGTTCTTAATCCTGACTCTAACCATGGTATCACATTACCTAGCCATTGCATGTCAAGTAATAGGTGCTCACTGAATATGTGTTTATTGAATTCTTACTATCTGCAACTATTTTATTTAGGTGCTTTGGATATATCAGTGTTCAAATCAGATATGTTTCTCTTTTTTGTGTAGTTCTTTTTTTCTTTTTTTTTTTTCTTTTGCATGGGCAGTCACCGGGAATCAACCTGGGTCTCTGGCATGGCAGGCAAGAATTCTGTCTGCTGAGCCACCGTGACCCGTCCTGTTTTTGTGTAATTCTTGCTATTTCTTTTTCTTGGTTGTAAGCTTTTATCAGTGCCCTATGTAATGCTTTCCTAGTCTTTTTTTGCTTTTATGCCACTAACTTCCACATGTAACAAATAATTTCTTGAATGCGTGGACTTCGTAATGTCTTTCATTTCTATGTTATTAAGTGTCTAGGGTAGTATCTTATATACAGGAAGCACTCAGTAATGCTTATGGAATAATCAAATGAAATTCATAGCTCCTTACTTGTTACCTTTATCCATATGGTCTCATTTCTACTGTTTCTTGATAAATAAGGTCTAGAGTACATGCTAAGTTTGATACAGATTAAAATTGCCACTGCCAATTAATAGATTTATTTGGGGATTAATGACATTTATGGGTTTAAAAGTAAGGAACTACATTCAAAAGTACGATATCACATGTAATATGATGTACATTCTTCTCATTGGTCAATCCTCTATAAAAGCTTGTGTCCATAAAACACAACTGTGCTTTTAACAGTTGGTCCCTTTAATAAGGGTTTTATCATTTATGGATTCTGCCCCCTAAAATCCATTCATCACACTGCTGCCTTTAAAACACATCTCTGATCATATCAGTTATCTCTTCTGTAAAGTCTTTTAAGAGTTGTTATTTTTTATTCAATTTATAATCTCGCTGAAACCATCTTTCATCCTGTTTTGCCACTAGATTCCTCCTCATTCTCCTGTTCTGTCTATGCACAGCTGGTCATCATGTTGACAAGAGCCACTCAATTTCTACATCTATAATGTCCGTCTCTGTCATTTCTCCAGCTGTCAAAATATACTACTCATCCTTCAAGATATACCTGAAATACCAGCTGCTCCCAAAAGCCTTCTGTAATCTCCTACTTTCTAAGTCAAAGCCTTAGTTCCTTTCTGTTGTCTTGCTTGTTCTTTTCCATTTGACCTATGAGCTTTTTAAGAGAATGATATTGCCTCATTTGCATTTGATAACCTTAATATATTAAAGGTATTTGTCTCTTAATGAAGAAACGTCCCGCTAGAGAACTGAAGCCTTGTTTTGAGATTGTTTTAAAAAGCTGTTTATTTTGTTTTAAAAAGTTCCAGTCCCACCCCCCCTTTAACAATGTTTCTCCCCTTTTAAGCAACCCCCAGTTTTTCTTGAATTTTCACTTCTGTTTTTTATCTTTGCCTCTAATCCAAGTCTTTCTAGGAAACAAAGATGAAATAAAATACTCAAAATTAAGCTAACCAAGAAGGTATTTCCTCCCTTGGATTTCTGGAGTTTCAAGTGCGTTTTCAGAAACACTTGAGGATGAATTCTACATCCAGACATTCCACATAAAGAGTGAGCCATCTCCCCTGACGTAGCACATGAGTTCACTGTCCTGTCTGAAATTAGAACTATAGAACTGATCTAAGATGAACTCTCTTTCGGGAGAGTAAAGGTTTTTGTCTGTTCCTCTTTTTTTCCCTCACACCTATCTTTTACCCTACAGTTACTATATATTTTCTCCTGACCAATCAAGCCAATTTTAATTTCACCCAAACTCTCCTTGTACTTTCTATAATCCATACATTCAAATCAATATGGAATATTAGTTTGTGTTTTGGGGTAAGTGTTAATATGATTATATTTGTAATTTTTTATAGCAGGAAAAAATGGAAAGGGTGATTAAAAATTTGGAGTTTGAGGAAAAATTTATTTTAGTATTTGCTAATGACTAACCAGTACATTAAAATATAAACAAGCGTTATAAACAAGAGAAAATTGATCCATTTAAAAAGTATAGTCAACAGCTACAGCTAAACAACAAAAACACAAATAAATAATCACATTTAAAAAAATGGGCAAAGAAATGTTCTAAAATATGATCATGATGATGAATACACAACTATGTGATGATATTGTGAACCACTGATTGTGCACCATGTATAGAACATTTGTGGGAAGATCTTTCAATTTAAAAAAAGGGCAAAGGACTTGTAGACATTTCTTTAAAGGAGATAAGTGAATGGCTAATTAGCACTTGAAAAGATGCCCAACATCCTTGATCATCGGGGAAATGCAAATCAAAACCACAGTGAGATACCTCTTCACATCCACAGGGGTGGCTTTTACTAAAATAAAGTAACAAGTGTTGGTGAGGAGGAGAAGAAATTGGAATCCTTGTACATTGTTGGGGTTATAAAATGGTAACTCACTGTGAAAATCAGTGTGTTGGGTTCCTCAGAAGGGTGAACATAGAAATACTATATAACTTGGCTGTTGTGGTTTGAAGCTGTTAAGTACCGCAGAAAAGGCCATGATCTTTTTTTTTTTTTATTTTTTTTATTTTTGAGATATATTCACGTCATATAATCATCCAAAGTGTACAGTTGGTATTGTTCACAGTATCATCCTATAGTTGTGTATTTATTATGACAATCAATTTTTGAACATTTTCATTATTCCAAAAAATAAAAATAAGAATAAAAATAGAAAAGAACACCCCAAACATTCCATAACCCTTAAACCCTCCCTATTATTTATTTATTTCTGTTGTCTTTATTTTGTTACTCATCTATCCATTCACTGGATAAAGGGGTTATCAGTCACAAGATTTTCACAATCACATGGTCACACCATGAAAGCTATTTAATTATACAATCATCTTCAAGGATTAAGGCTACTGGATTACAGGTAAAATTCAGGTATTTCCTTTTAACTATTCAAATACACTAAAAACTTAAAAAGAATATCTATATAACACATAAGAATAACCTCTAGAATGGCCTCTTGATGACATTTGAAATGTTTCAGCCACTGAGACTTCATTTTCTTGCATTTTTCCCTCCCCCTTTTGGTCAAGAAGGCTTTCTCAATCCCATGATGCCAGGGCCAGGCTCATCCCTGGAGTCATGTCCCATGTTGTTGGGGAGACTTGCACCCCTGGGAATCAGGTCCAGTGTAGTGGGAAGGGCAGTTAGTTTACCTGTGGAGTTGTCTTAGAGAGAGAGAAGGCCATGTTCTTTTCATCCATTCCTGTGGCAGACCTGTTGTAGGCAGGATATTTTGATTAGGTTATTTCAGTTGAATGTAACCCATTCCATTCAAGGTGGATCTTAATCCTTTTATTAGAGTCCTTTATGAGAGGATAGAGGACATAGAAAAGTCCCAGAGACCTCAGTCAGAAAAGCTCTGGAAAAGCAAGTAAGGACCCACAGAAGCCAAGAGAAGTCACTGAAGCCAGAAGCTGAAAGCAACAAAACCTGGGAGAGAAGAAACAGCAGATACAGGCCATGTGCCTTCCCATTTGACAGAGGTGTCTCAGATGCCGACCGCCTTTCTTCAGAGAAGGTATTGTCCTGTTGATACCTTAATTTGGACATTTTCATAGCCTTAGAACTGTAAATTTGTAAGCTAATAAATCCCCATTGTAAAAGCCAACCTATTTCTAATATATTACATTCTGACAGCTTTAACAAACTGAAACATTGGCAATTCCAATTCTTGGTAAGTAGCCAAAGGAATTGAAAGCAGGGACTTGAACAGATATTTTTACATCAGTGTTCATAGTAATATTATTCACAGTAGCCGAAAAGTGGAAGCAAAGTATCCTTTAACAAGTGATTGGATAACCAAAATATGGTGAATGTACACAATGGGATATTATTCAGCTGAAAAGAAGGAATATAGATCTGGTATATCTATAGCATAGGTGAATCTTGAAGACATTATGTGGCGTGAAGTAAGACAGATACACTAAGACAAATAATATGATCTCACTTAGATGAAATACATAGAATAAGCAAATTCATAAAGACAGATAGTAGATTACATCTTACCAGGAGCTGGGGAAGTGAAGGGGTAGGGGGTGCTACTGCTTAATGTGTATGGAATTTCTGTTTGAGGAGATGAAAAAGTTTGGATAATGAATGTTGGTAATGGGAACAAATATTGTGAATGTAATTAATACCACTGAATTATACGCTTGCAAGTGATTAAAATTGGACATGTTGAGTTGTATATATGTAATTATAATTAAAAGTTAAAAAAAGTATATTCAATCTACAATGAGATAACACTTAATGCCCACTAGGATGGTTATTACTAAAAAACAAACTACAAACAAACAAAGCAGAAAATAAGTTTTTGCAAGGACATAGAGAGATTGGAACTCTTGTATATAATTGGTGGTACTATAACATGGTACAGCCACTGTGAGAAACATTTTGTCGGTTCCTCAGGTAGGTGAACGTAAGCCATGTGACCTGGTGTGGTGGTTTGGAGTTGTCTGTGCTCCAAAAAAATGTTCTTAAACTATTCCTGTGGGAAAAAGTTCTATCGTAAGTAGGACTTATTTTTTTTTTTATTTTTAAATTAGAAATTTTAAGTTTTAAAATTAAAATGCATAAGCAAAAAAAAGAAAAAAATACATAAGCACATCATCAAATACTGAATATTTGAAAAATATTTAAAATTAAAAATATTTAAAATTAAGAAATTGCCATTTCTTTCACACAGTAAAACAAATTTGCACAACACCAAAGGTGAAAAGTATGCCAAATTTTTCTAAATGGTTTTAAAAGTATATTCGTTCATGATCCCCCTTGTGACCATGTTTACTAGTTAGCAAAGAAAGGAAAAACACACAGGACAGGAATTTATAGTCTTGTCTCCACTTTTCATCCCTTATACCTAGTGAAAGGAAAAAGAAGTTGACTGTGTTCCGTCGTAGCTATGAAATTCCTGTTGTTAAGTAGGACTTTTTGATCAAGTTACTTCAGTTAAAGTGTGGCCCAGCTCAATCAGGATGGGTCTTAATCCTGTTACAGGAGGCTTTTATAAGCAGGATGAAATTGAGACACAGAGAGAAAAAGCTATGGGAAGCAAGAAGCTGAAATTCCATGAAACCTTCAAGTTTCATTGTCACGTGACAGAGGATCCCAGGACCAAGAATCACCGGCAGCCAGCTCCAGAATGCCAGTCTTTGGGAAGAAAACATGTTTTGATGATACCTTGCGTTGGGCATTTTTCCCAGCCTCAAAACCATGAGCTAATAAATTCCAATTGTTTAAATCAACCCATTGCATAGTATTTGCTTGAGCAGCCAAAAAAAGTAAAACATGTCACAGTTCTTCCTTTTGGTACATGTTCAAACATATTGAAAACAGATTTGAACAGATAATTTGTTAAAATTCAAGTAGCATTATTCACAGTAGCCAAAAAGGTAGAAGTAACCCAAGTGTCCATATACAGGTGAATGGATAAACAAAATGTGGTGTGTGCACACACACACACGCACACATGCACACTAGAATATTATTCATCCATAAAAAGGAGTGAAGTTCTGATACTTGCTACAACATGGAGGTACCTTAAAGATATCATGTGAGTGAAATGAGCTGGACACGAAAGACCAGATATTGAATAATTCCCTCATAAGAAATATCTAGAATAAGCAAATCCACAGAGACAGATAGTAGATTACAGGTTATTGTACTCTGGGGCAAAGGGAGAGGAACGGGGAGTTACCATTTAATGAGTGTAGAGTTTCTGTTTGCAGTGATGCAAAAGTTTTAGTAAAGAGAGTTGGTGATGACAGCACATTATGAATATAATTAACACCACCGAATTATACACTTGAAAATGGTTAAAATTGGAAATTTTGAGTTGCATATATTACCACACGTGTACATAAAAGCTAAAATAAAATTTAAAAAAGTACGCTTCCACAGTGGTGTGTAAAAGTAACAGCCAACCTTTATTGAACACTTTCTAGCTACTGTGGGCTGTGACTCCCACTGTGATTTCATTGATTCCTTGCAACCTTTGAGATTTCCTCATTTAACTGGAAAAAACTAAGGAAAAGGGAGGGTACATGACTCTGTTTAAAGCCACACATGATATGTAACAAGAGGTAGGATTTAAAGGTAGACAGTTTATCTCTAAAGGCTAAGTTTATTATTATATGATACTGATTATCTCAATTATAAGATTAATAGTCTTATGAGTAAAATATCAAAGGCCTTTGTATAAAAGAAAATGACTTTTAATTTGAGATTTTTTCCTCTTGATTTATTTAAAGTATACCTTTTGTGTTTAATGAAACTGTATTTCTATTGCTTATTAACTTTTTGGCCTTGGACAATTTATGTATTTATATGATCTATTTCTTCCTTTGTAAAAAGGGGATTGAAAACATCACTGTAGAGATCAAACTTCATGATATTTATAACAGTTCCTTATATCTATACAAAATGCTACTTACTGTAACTTCATTTTATGTACTTGGCTACCAAAAATTTGACCCAGTTTTTAGATATCCTATAAATTCATAGCAAAGTATTGAGACGACTGTGGTAGGACAGGACACAGGCATGATGAGTTTGCTTTACCCTCAGGCATTTTCCTTTTTGAGCCACAGTTATTTCAAAGTGGAATGTGTATTTCTGTATCAGAAGCTATAGGACTGACCTTGAGGGAAGTCAAGACACTTAGTTAAAGGAATATATGTTATAACCCCATTTCCATTGATATATTAGTAAGTGGAACATTTGAACACATTTTATGAAACTTAAAAATGATTATTTTTTAAACTTAAACTTCGAATAAGTCTGAAAATGTATTTTTCAAGTACTATACCTAAGTTGACAATAAAATTACCATTTTATTTAACCTTAGTTTATAGCTTTTCTAAAAGCCAGGAATTTCCCTTGTAGTATGATGATGATGTGTGTGTGTATTTTTGCCCAACTTTAAAGTCTAAATTATTTTATTAATTGTATCTTATTGTCTGATCATTTTGTTGTGTATTGTTGCTTATTTGTTTTTTATGAATTAGAGTTTCCATATATATTGAATTATAGCTGAGTGATAATCTGGAAAAGTTAAAAAATCATTTTTTTTCATAAGTTATAGGTTGTGTACTGGCATCCCATAAGGACTACAGATCTGGTTTTTTTTTTTTTTTTTTTGTCCAGGTCAGTATTTTAAGTAATTTGAAATAATTTCCAACGTGAAAATTAGGGAAAGTTCATAGAAAAACCTGGAGTCCTTTCTGTTCTTGAGTAATTACCATATTTGTTAAACATGCTTGGTAACATGGGCTGTAGCTGTTAAATAGTAGCTGTCATTTTTAGACGGGGTTTGTACTCTGCCACTCACCAGAGTTCCTGTCATTCAGCAGTGTTCCCTACTGTAAGACCATCCTAACTTATAATTCTGTTTGTACTTTTCTATTTCTTTTATGGGGCCAGCCCCCCATATTTCTGATGCCTGCCTTTCTCCTGTGGGTGGTTCAATTTTGTCTCCTAGAGTATAGACTGTAAATGAGACTGGGACTGTGTCATTTCATGAAAAATTTAATTTGTATTTTTAAAATTCAGGGGTGTGTATGTGTGTGTGAGGTATATGTGCAATGTGAAAGGAGATAACATATTATCTTAATTTGCCATGGCTGTGTGACAAAATACCAAACAATGAGTTGGTTTAAACAGAAAGAATTTATTGGCTCCTGGTTTTAGAGGCCAGAGGTCCCAGATCAAGGCATCAGCAAATCCAAGCTTTGTGTTGGAGTTTGCAGTTCTCTGTCACATGTATAATCTCTGTCTTTGATTTCTTCCGGTGTTTTCTCTGATTTCTGGCTTCTAAGTCTTCTGGTTTCTAGTTTTTATTGGCTGCATTCAAATTTATTCTCTTGATAAGGTCTGCGGTAGTATGGATTAAGACCGAATCTAATTCAGTTTGCCCATACTGTAAGTAATAATATCTTCCAGGATACTGTTTACAAATGTGTTCACACCCACAGGCACATGAATTAAGATTAAGAACATATCTTTTTCCTGGATTCAGTTTTGTTCCCTAGATCTATTTCAAATGGTTTCATATCCATTTTTTTTATAATACTTTTTTCTTTGTCCTTTAAGATTCCTCTCTTGAAATAACTTTGTCTAGCAATGTTTCTATATTTAAAGAGTCGGTGCACAGCCACACTCCTAGGATTGTCCATTCATGTCTTCTTTTTGTCTTTTAATTGGCTAGTTTTTAGGGAGAATAATTTTTTTTTCCTTCAAAAAAATGGTTCATTAGTGTCATATGCTTTAAGTTATTTAATTTGACAATATTTTTAAAATGAAAGTTTGGGTAGAAATTGCTTATAGAATATTCTTAGATCACCACTTTTCTTCCTCAGAATTATGCTGGCTTGACATTGTTACCCTTTGGCCTTTAATATGATTTTTCTTTGGAAGAAAAATTCCCTCTCCAATCAGCCCCATCCCTGGCCCTTGCTTGCCTATGGAATTACTTCTTTGTTCTTTGAATTTCAGTAGCTTAAACTGGTATATGTTGTATGTGTATGTTCTCCCACTGAGTTTTCCTGAAACACGTGCTCTTTTTAATATGAAAACTTAATTTTTACTTTAGGAAAATTTTCCAATATTATACCTTTTATATCCATTTTATTTAGCTGTGCAATTTATACACATGAGTTATTCTTATTTGGATCATCTTTGTCTGTTTTTCACATCTTTTCTCTTTAATGTATTCAACTCTGCATTTTTCTTCTCTATTTCAATTTCAGTCATGTATTCACTTAACTAATGCTGTGCTATTTTTGCTATATATGCATTTTGTATTTTGCTCTTTCTAATTTATTTATTATTTTTTGATGATGTATTGTGGTCTTCCATTTGTCTCCTGAGGACTGCAGTCTCAATTTACTTCTCTGTTATTTTGTCATAAAATCTCTCAATTCTTATAATATTGATTTCATTTTTAACTTGCTATATAGTTTGAAACATTTGTGGAAAGTTTTTCTGTTCATTTCAGCTGTTGTGATCCACCTTAGTTAGCTTCTTGAGTTTTGATATCTCTTTTTTATCTCCTACCAGGATTTATGTCATCTTTCTGAAAATTGTGTTACTCTCCCCACAGAGCATGGGGGGGTGCCAGGCTTTGCCCAATTCATTCTGGAATTTTGGAACAGTCCCTTTTGACAAAGAGTAACTGCCGAATTGTTCTACTTTCCTAGTTTTTTCCAGTTTCTCCTAGCTTGCTTTTCCCTGGATTTAGGAGTGTTAAAGAAAATAAGGAGCGTTTTGTTTGTGTACCAGGATAGATTTGGGAAGATCTTGGAGTTCAAAAGCAGCCACACAATATTCTGGTCCTGCTTAAGGTCTGCTTCTTCTCACTCAGTTGGTAGTTTCACATTAGGTTCTGTCCCTTTTAGGTTTATTTGATATAGCGCAAGGGTAGGAAATTATATAACAAGGTCCACATCTGGCCCACCGCCTGTTTTTATAAAGAAAGCATTATTGGAACACAGCCACACCCATTCATTTACATACTACCTGTGGCTGCTTTCTTGCTGCTGCGGCACAGTGAGTAGTTGTGAGAGAGGCCATATGGCCTGCCAAGCCTAAAATGTTTACTGTCTGCCCTTATATGGGAAAGTTTGCCAGAATCTGCTGTAGTATAATTTCATTTTTCTTTCTCATTTTTTACTATTTTACTTTAATTTTCTCAGGAGTTAGAGGAGGGATCTGCAGGGATTCTACATCATCGAGCTGTCTTAACATGGAAGTTTCTATAATGCTTATTTAAAAAAAATCATGGTATAATAGAAGCATCATATTTTCTCTCTTCCAACAACTGAATTTTTGATGAAATAACGAAAAAATGTTAGTTTAGTTTGGTTAATACGAGATGAGAATGTTTTTATCCTACCAGGTGGGCTAACTTCCAGGTACTCTCTACCAATATTGAAATTATTCACATTATTCTCTTTAATGATGTCTTTTTTTTTTCCTGAATAAGAGTGAGGCAGCACCTTAATTACCCTAGTTTTTTGAAGACTGTTTAATTTACTAAATTCCTTTCTTTCTCGCTTTTTCAAAGATATAAGCGATTTTGCCAGACTTTGGATCGTATTGGAGAAAGTGAAGGTGGAATTGATAAGTTTTCCAAAGGCTATGAATCATTTGGCATCCACAGATGTGCTGATGGTGGTTTATACTGCAAAGAATGGGCCCCTGGAGCAGAAGGAGTTTTTCTTACTGGAGACTTCAGTAAGTATGTTGAAAGCAATGAAATCAGTAGCAACATTTTATTTGTCTATTTAAAACGTAGACTTGTTATAGTTCATATTTTTAACTATATGAAGATTAAGGTTTACATTTAAATGTTGTACTCCTCAAATAGAGCCAGAAAATGTGTCAAGTCCTTACCTTCCTATTATATTAGTGTTTCTGCTATAATGTGATGTATATGTTATTGAAAAACTTTGTATTCTGCAAACTCTTGTACCAAAAATAACAGCGTTTATGACAAAAATATTGTTAGGGTATACTGCCCTAACATTACCCAATTCTGTTAACAAGTTCTGACAGAAATAATATCAATTTTAGTAAAAGTATAGGCATAGTTAACTATCTACTAGCATTTACACCTGGTTAAAATAGCATCATAATATTTAGCTCCTCTATAGCCTTAAAACTTTTTTTTGAATTCTTACTAAAATTAGAAATTAAATCCATAGGGCAATCTTTTTTCAGCATTCTATGTTTTTTTTTGAATTCTTACTAAAATTAGAAATTTAATCCAGAGGGCAATCTTTTTCAGCATTCTATATTTTTTCTTTTCATTTCCTTTCTTTTTTTTTTCTTCTAAACGCAATGGGAAATCTCTTTGCAGCTTTGCCATCTGAGCTACTAGCTTTACTAGCCAGCTAACTGTGGAAAACATAGTGGTTTAAGAAGGCATAGCTTCTAGCTTACAGTCCAGTGGTGGAGAAGGTTGGAGGAGGTATTTGTACATAAATAAAATATAATCTGCTAAATTTTTTTCTAGATATCTGCAAAAATTACTATAATGACACAAAGAAGAAAGCTCAGTTTTAGAAGTGGAATAACTAGGAAAATAAGACCTTGGCAAATGGTCCCAATAAATTAAAGAAATTATCAGGGTGATAATACCATTTTATTATTGTAGAGTGGTATAGTATTTAAAATTTGATTTTACCCAACTCGAAAGACAACATGTAGTATGCCATTTATGTGACATTCTGGAAAAGGCAAAATTATTTGGACAGATAACCAATTATTGTTGCCAAGGATTTGGGGATAGATGGTATGGGTTGATTGCCTGAGGGAACTTATTAGGATAAAACATGAAAATGTTTTAATTCTGATTTTGGTGGTGGTGGTTACATGACTATATGCATTTGTTAAAATAAACTGAAATGTACATGTAAAAATAGTGAATTTTCCTGAGTTATGCCTTTAAGAAACTGGACTTCAAAGAAGGTTTTGATTTTTTAATGTATTTTCTAAAGTCATACTATCCAATAGAAATATCCCACAAATTACTTATGAAAGTCACATTTTAAATAGCTATATTTAAAAAAAGTACAAATAAAGCAGTTGAACAGATTTTAATACTCTGGTATGTTAATTATGTACCCCAGCAAAAGGCATGTTCTTAATCTTAACCAGCATCCTTGTGATTGAGAACCCATTGTAAATAGGACCTTTTGAAGATGTTATTTTTAGTTAAGGTATGTCCTAGCTGAATGAGGGTGGACCTTGATCTGTATTGCTGGAGTCTTTTATAAGCAGAAGAAATTTGGCAGTAGTCTGTTGGAGAAGCCCCAGAATGAAACAGGAAGTCATTAGAAACCAGAAAAGAAGACATAAGGAGAGAGATTGCTGGTGATGGAAGACAAAGGTGCTAGAAAAGGAGTGAGCCAAGCCAACACCAAAGCATTATAGATCTTGGGTAGAAAGCATGACCTGCTGGACCCTTGATTTTTGGAATTCCAGCCTCCATACCATGAGCCAATAAATTTCTATTGTTGGGCCAGCCAGCTGTGTGGTATTTGTTATAGCAGCTTGTCAAAGTAAGACAAATACTAAGAAATTTTATTTAACCCAATATGTCAAAGTCTTTCATTTTCACATATATTCAGTATAAAATTTATTACTGAAATATTTTCATTTTTTTAATGGTCTTCAAAATTTGACGTTACACTTAACAACATATCTCAATTCGTATTTTAAATTTTCATTGAATACCTTGATTTCTACTTATATTTAATAAAATATTCAGCTTACAAAGCAGATTCACATACCCAACTTGTTCCAAATATAATTAGAAGATTTCTAGTAAGTAATTTGTGTAGCAGTTTTAAAATTTAAATTTAATACATTAATTAAAATTAAATAAAATTTGAAATTCAGTTTTTCAATTTTACTAACCTCATTGCAAGTGTTCAGTACTTATATGTGGTTAGTAATACCTTTATTGGAAAGAGAAGATCTAAACAGTTAAAATCATTCTCTGTGGAATGTCCCCAAATTAGATGATGTCAGCTCCCTATGTTTCTTGAGAGTTACTAAAAAATTTATTCACAGTTGCCAAAAGATGGAAACAACCCAAGTGTCCATCGATAGATGAATGAATAAGCAGAAATGTGGTGTATATGTATGATGAAATATTGTTCATCAATAAGATTTTAGTTTTCTCTTCTAGCTGCTCCAAGACTCTGGAGACTAAAAGAACTATCAATATTATGATTCAGAAGTTATACTCATTTGTTAAATCCTATCTTCTCTGTTATAACTCCACCTTCTACTTTGATCTTTCTCCTAATCTTT
The DNA here is from genome assembly GCA_004026745.1 of Myrmecophaga tridactyla. NCBI lineage: Eukaryota > Metazoa > Chordata > Mammalia > Pilosa > Myrmecophagidae > Myrmecophaga > Myrmecophaga tridactyla. Next base: position 93,577 of record PVIY010001410.1, on the reverse strand, counting down.
AGGGGTATTCGGACTATGCTGAGTCTAATTTTTTCATGTTGTAAAGGGCTGTTGATATATGGGATGGGGGGCTGGTACTAGTTGATGTTCTGGAGAGGCTGGCCCTTTGGGTTTCAGGATTTATCCTAGGAAGCCATCTGCAGGTGTAAATTTCTGGAAAGTAATCATAGTACATGGAACCTTTGTAGAATCTCAGATAAAGTCCTAGGTGTTCTTAAGGATTGACAGGAATGGTTTTGCTTGGAGTTTGGCAAACCATGCTAAATAGTAATATCTAGCTGCAGGCTGAATAAAAGTAGACTCCAGAGTAGCCTCTCACTCTATTTGAACTCTCTCAGCCACTGATACCTTATTTGTTACAATTCTTTCCCCTGTTTTGGTCTGGAAGGCATTGTCACTCCCATGGTGCAAGGGACAGGCTCATCTCTGGGAGCCATATCCCAGGTTGCCAAGGAGACTTTCACCCTTGGATGTTGTGTCCCATATAGGGAGAGGATAATGATTTTACTTGCAGGGTTGGGCTTAGAGAGAAGGAGGCCACATCTGAGCAACAAAAGATGTCTTTTGGAATTAACTCTTAGTTATAACTGTAGATAGACTTAGCTTCCCTGCTACATAAATAAGCATCATAAGAGCAAACCTCAAGATCAAGAGCTTGGCTTGTTGACTTGGGAGTCCTTAAGGTTTGAACAGTATCAAGGGTTTCCTAGTGATAAGGTTTAATAGTTCCGTATTTTTTCTCCCATCCCTCAGAGGACTTTTCCAATACTTTTTATCTGCTCAACGTATGCTGGGATATATCTGAGAATTCCATTAAACTATATTGAATTACAAACCCTCATTCTCATTCTGGGCTTTATGTGTTTGGGTTGTTGAGATGATCTATCAAGACAAGTTGAGTTAGATTATATGCCACAGAAAATTTAGGTTTTGGACAAAATGCACCTCTCTTTCCATTGGTCTCACAGAGTAGGTAAAGTTCTAAAATACAGACAGTGTCCTCCTTACCCCTGTATATTAGTTAGGGTCCTCTAGAGAAACAGAACCAATAGGACATATATGTAAATATGATATTTATAAAGGTATCTCATGCTACTGTGGAAATGGAGTAGTCCAAAATCCGTTGGGCATGCTGTGACGCTGGAAACTCCGAGAAGAGTCTAGATGAACTCCACAGGAGAGGCTCCCTTGTTGAAGAAGTAGTGAAAATGTCTTTCCCTTAAAAGTCTTCAAGTGATTGAGTTATCTTGTGGCAGACAGGCCTTAGTTGAGCATAGATGTAATTAGCCACAGATGCAATCAACTGACTGATAATTTAATACACCAGCCTTCCGGTTTATCATCCAGCCAGAAAATATCCTTGCAGGAATAATCAGGCCAGGGCTTACCTGACCAGACAACTGGGCATAATCACTTGGCCAGGTGGACACTAGAACCTAACCATCACAGTCCACCGCTTGTCAACTGAAGCTATAAACATCATGTTGAAACATGCTTAATTTCTAAATAGGACATAATAACAGACATATGTTCCACCTAATAACACTCAACTGTCCTGATTACAACCGGAAATGCATTACATCTCTCCAGAACAGTGTGCAAGTTCTTAGGTAACATTCACTTTTAAGCTTCATAACTTAAATACTGTAACATGAACAATACAATTTATGTCATATGATAAAAGGAAAACAAAGATATTTGCTTATGTACAAGTGCAAACATACTCATAAAACAGAGAGGAAATATTCATACAAAGTCCTCATTTCTGTAACTGGGCACATGGTTGGTAGTAGTTCATATTTATCACTACCTTCTTCTACTACCCATTCCATATTCCTTTTACACTCAGCAAGCATTTCACCTGGCTGTGGTTCTTTGCCAGGTGGGGTAACCCAAACCTTCATTCCTGAAGTTTCTGGCCCTTCATAGTCCGACCTGGATTGGCTTGTTGCAGTTTTCCATTGACTTTAACCACAGGGCTTGGTAGTACTAAGAGACGCCCTAGGACATCTCTTGTATTCCAGGAGAACTCTTCTTTACCTCCACTGTGTAGATGCAGTCCTGTTTCCCATTGATAGTCAGGATCAACCATCCCAGACAGAACAGTAATCACCTTTTGTGGTTGCCTGTTGATTCAGTGGCATGAGAAGCCCAAAGTGGCCAGGTGGCAGTCTTAACTTCCAGTTCAGTGGAATTATTGTTGTATCTTCTGGTAGAAGCATTCCTCCTCTTGGAATTAAGATATGTAGACTGGCAGAGCTCAAGGTTTCAGGGATATTAAGCAAAAATTTTCCTAGTGGATAATTAGGGGTGATAATGAGTGTGGCATTTCCATTTCCTCCTCTTGATTCCTGGACCTGTGAATCCTGGCTATGGGAGAAACAGTACCTTAGAGTGGTTGCTGATTCAAAGCATACACAGTCTCCTGGAAACATTGCCCCAGCCCTGCAAGGTATTGCCACCTAGGTGCCACCATAATTGGGTCTTCAAAAGGCTATTCTACTGTTCTGTCAACCCAGCTGTCTGTGGATGGTAGAGAACATGGTGAGACCAGAGAATTCCATGAGCATGTGCCCATTCCTGCAATTCATTCATTCGTTGTGAAGTGGGTTCTTTGACCAGAAGCAATGCTTTGTGGAATACCACGATGTTGTATAAGTCATTCTGTAAGTCCACAAATGGTAGTTTTTGCTGAAGCATTACATGCAGGGAAGGCAAACCCATATCCAGAGCATGTTTCTATTCCAATTTGAGCAAATTACTGCCCCTTCCATGATGGAAGCTGTTCACCTGGGGGAATGGTTGCCATATCGGGGACTGAGCGTGGGTCTCTGCTGCTGGCACATTGGGCACTTAGCAGTGGCCATAGTCAAGTCAGCCTAAGTGACTGTAACTCTATGAGGCTGAGCCCATACATAACCTCCATCCCTACCACCATGCCCACTTTGTTCATGAGCCCATTGGGCAATGGCAGGAGTGGCTGAGGAAAGAGGATGGTTTGTATCCACAGATGTAATCTGCCACAGATGGTTTAATACACTCTTCCAGTTTATCAGCCAGCCTGAAATATCCTTGCAGCAATGAACAGGCCGGTGCTTGTCTGACTAGAAGTCTGGGCATCATCACCTGGCCAGGTTGACACCAGAACCTAACCATCACACCCTGTATTCTGATTTACCTTAGTCCCAACACGATCAGCTTCATTTTTTTCTCTAATTGAAGCCTGATCTCCTTTTTCAATTTCTTTAACAGTTGTTGCATGAGGACATGATGACATTCATGCCTACAGAACTCCTACTCTGAGTCTTAGGTGTCACACAGGAACTCAAAGATCCAGGGAAATATCAGGTTATACGTGTATAGCATAGCCTCTCAAAATCTAGAAATAACAGTGACTGCTGTGGACTAAATGTGACTGCCAGAAGCACTTATAATCTAGGCCCCAATTGTCTTATGAGTATTTTCTATATAGGACCATACAATATTTGCTTTTTTGTTTCTGGCTTATTTTGCATCACATAATATCCCACAGGTTCATTCACATCATTGCATGGCTTATAACTTTGTTCCTTTCTGTAGCAGCACAATACTTAATCACATGTATACACCACAGTTTGCTGTTGTACTTCTCAGTCAGTTATTCTTAAGCCCCCTCCATCTACTGGACATCATATATAATGTTCAAAGTCAACAATCTATGTCTTGCATTATCTTTCATTTAGTGGTATAATTATCAACATTCTCAATTTTAGACAATTTTTATTGTTCCCAAGAGGAAAGTAACTGATAAAAACACCTTCACCAAATAGAAAATCCAAACCTTCCTTTACCTCTTGTCTTTCACCCCCCAATTATTTACCCCTGGTATTGCTGTGATACTGTTGATGTCTTCCTGTTAAGCATAGACCGTAGCATGCAATAGTAGTTTTCTCCCTAAACCCTGATGTTATAAACTCTTTATACAAGATTACTACCTTTTAAGTAGTCCATGCAAGAACTTGATTAAATTGGTGGGATACATGGCTCTACACAACCCCTTGCAGTCATGTTCACCTTCAATATGGCAGTTTTACTTATTGATCCCCTAATGAACTGCGTTCACTGCTATCCATCCCTTACATTTAAGTTCAACCTAATTAGCTAACCATTCACATATCTCTAGCTGTCATGTATCTCTATCTCCCCTATATTCTGTATTATAAGCCTCTGAGTTTACCTTTACCGAAGTCAGAAAAGCAAAATCATGCAGTGTCATAGTCAGGTTCATGTGTCAACTTGGCCAAGTAGTGGTACCTGTTTGTCTGGTTGGGCAAGTGCTGGCCTGTCTGTTGCAATGAGGACATTTCATAGAATTAAATCATGGTCACATCAGCTGCATGTACAGCTGATTCCATTTGTAATCAGCTAAGGGGAGTGTCTTCTGCAAGGAGTGATGTTTAATCTAATCACTGGGAGCCTTTTAAGGAGGATTCAGAAAAGACAGGTCCTTCTTCCTGCTTTGGCTGGCGAGCCTCTCCCGTGGAGTTCATCTAGACCCTCCATCTGAATCGTCGGCTTCACAGCCTGCCCTGCGAATTTTGGACTTTACATTCCCATGGTTATGTGAGACACTTTCATAAATTTTATATTTGTGAGTGTTTCCTATTGATTTTATTTCTCTAGAGAACCCTAACCAATACATACAGTATCTATACTTTTGTGTTTGGCTTGTTTCACTCAGCCTGATGTCCTCAGAGTGCATCCATGTTGTCATATGCCTCAGGACATCATTTCATCTTACAGCTGCATAATATTCCATCATATGTATATATGTATATATGTACCACATTTTGTTTAGCCACTCATCTGTTGATGGACATTTGGATTGTTTACGTCTTTTGGCAATTATGAATAATGCTGCTATGAACATCAGTGTGCAAATGTCTGTGTCAGTGCTTTCAGCTCTTCTGGGTATATACTGAGTAGTGGTATTGCAGAGTTATAGGGCAACTCAGGATTTAGTTTTCCAAGGAATTGCCAAACTCTCTTCCATAGCGGCTGTACCATTATACTCCCCGCCAACACTGCATAAGTGTCTTAATTTTCCACATTCTCACCAACATTTGTAGTTTCCTGTTTGTGTAGCAGCTATTCTTATAGGTGTGAGGTAGAATCTCATTGTAGTCTTGTTCTGCATTTCCTTATAGCTGATAAAAATGAGCATCTCTTCATGTGCTTTTAGTCCACCTCTAATTGCTCTTTGGAATAATGTTTTTAGCTCATTTTATAATTGGATTGTTCTTTTGTTGTTGAGTTGTATGATTTCTTCATGCATACAGGATATTAAACCTTTATCTGATATGTAATTTTGAAATATTTTCTCCATTGAGTAGGCTGCCTCTTCATGTTTTTGACAAAGTCTTTAGAGGCACAAAAGCATTTGATTTTTCTCTTTTTTTCTTTTTCTTGTTGCATCGGCAGACGCCCAGAATCGAACCTAAGTTTTCAGCTTGGCAGGCGAGAACTCTGCCACTGAGCCACCGTGGCCTGCCCTAAAAGCATTTGATTTTGAGGAGTTCTGATTTATCTATTTTTTCCTTTTGTTACTTGTGCTTTGAGTATAAAGTTTAGGAAGCTACCTCCTATTACCAGATCTTGAAGATGTTTCCCTACATTTTGTTCTAGAAGCTTTGTGGTACTAGTTCTTATATTTAGGTGTTTGATCCACTTTGAGTTAATTTTTGTATAGGGTGTGAGGTAAGGATCCTCTTTAATTCTTTTGGCTATTGATATCCAGTTCTTCCATGCCCATTTATTGAAAAGACTATTTTGTCCCTGTTCAGGAGATTTGGGGGCCTTGTGGAAGACCAGTTGACCGTAGATTTGGTGGCTTATTTCTGCACTCCTGATCCCATTGGTCAATACTTCGGTCTTTGTGCCAGTACCATGCTATTTTGACCATTGTGGCTTTATAATAAGCTTTAAAAATCAGGAAGTGTTAATCCTTCCACTTCTTTCTTCTTCCTTTAGGTTATTTTTTAGCTATTCATGGTCTCTTTCCCTTCCAAATAAATTTGTTAAGTAATTCTCCAAGTCCTCAAGTTAGATTGTTGGAATTTTGATTGGCAATTGCGTTGAATCTGTAGATCAATTTAGGTAGACTTCATATCTTAACTACATTAAACCTTCCTATCCATGAGCAGGGGATGTCTTTCTACCTATTTAGAGCTTCTTTGATTTCTTCTAACTATGTTATATAGTTTTCTCTGTATACTTCCTTTACATCCATTAGTTAATTTTATTCCTAAGATACTTGATTTTTTTAGTTGCTATTTTGAATGAAAATTTTTCCTTAATTGTCTTCTCAGGTCGCTGCTTGTGTATAGAAACATTACTGATTTTTGCACATCAAGGTTATATCCTGCCACTTTGCTGAATTTGTTTATTAGCTCAAGAATCTTTGTCATAGATTTCTCAGGATTTTCCAAATATAGTATCATGTCATAAGCAAATAATGAAAGTTTTACTTCTTTTTTGATTTGAATGCCTTTTATTTTATTTTTTCCTGCCTGAATGCTCTAGCTAGAGCTTCTAGTACAATGTTGAATAATATTGATGATAGAAGGCATCTTTATCTCATTTCCAGTCTTAGTGGGCAGACTTTCAGTCTCTCTCCATTGAGTACGAAGCTGGCTATGGGATTTTTGTAAATGCCCTTTATCATATTGAGGAATTTACCTTTGATTCCTACCTTTTGAAGCGATTTTTATAAGAAAAACATTTTGAATTTTGTTGAATGCTTTTTCAGCATCAATTGAGATGATCATGTGATTTTTTTCCTTTCAATTCAGTAATTTGCTGTATTATAGTGACTGATTTTCTTGTGTTGAACCACCGTTGCATTCCTGGTATAAACCTCATTTGGTCGTGGTGTATAATTCTTTTAATGTGTCATTGGATTCAAGTTGCTAGTATTTTGTTAAGGGTTTTTGCATCTTAATTCCTTAGTTTTTCATCCAGGAATCCCTCTGTAGAGTAGAATATCCTCTCAGGTCATTTGCACCCTGGAATTACTGCTACAGTTGTTTTTCTTTAACTTGTTCCTTGAAACATGGGTGAACTCGGCCTATCCTATTCCACCATGTTCCCGGAAGTTCAACAGTCCTTTCTTCTTTGTAAATTCGAATGCATACTAATTAAAATGTATCTAGGTGATATTGCTAATGATTTAAAAATATTTTTGAAAGCACTTAACTGTGTTGATGAACTCATTTATCAGGATATAAATTGAAACAGTAAATTTAAAAGTCTATAGACTTAGTCTCTAAACATAACACTAATCTTTTTTTTTTTTTTTAATTATGCTCCTTAATTTGGTTTTCTGGTAATGAAACAGAGAGCTTAACATACATTATATGTGCAATATCACATAAAGAAGCTATTGTTTAATTACCTATTGGCCAGGATTTAAAAAGAACAATTTTGCTTATATTTTTGTTGTGAAAGGTTCTTATAGTTTAAACTGATTCTGGACCAGCCTTATCCTTCAAACCCTAGTGATAATATAAAAAGCCCTTCAATACTCAGCAACAAAAATATTATTTCTATTATTGGATAAATTGACTGTTACTTATATTATTCATCAAAAGAAAATTTTCATAATCCTGTGTTTGTCTAAATGATTAGCCATTTATTCATGATAATTTTTAGAAGAAATTAAAGTAAAAGAATGTCTGTATTTTAATACTGCATTATGGCAAAGTATATCAGTAATCAAAATATTTGAGCATGCTGTTTTGATGTCGTCTTTCTTTTCTAATCATTTTAGAAACCAACAACACTATACATTTCATTTTCTGAGGGATTACTCAGTAATACTGCTGGTAAATATTTGTTGTTCTAATATATATTTTTGCCAAACAACCCAATAATATTTTAGGTAAAATGCTCAGAGTAGTGAAATATAAATGTTCTTTATGCAAAAAAATGTTGAGAGAAAGGAACATCCAAGGAAGATGGCAGAGTAGGTACCTCCAGGACTCAGATGTTTTACCAAAACTGCTATTAAACCAGCATGAACTATCTGAAATAACTGTTCTAGAGCTCCAGAGGCCAGAAGAACATTGTACAGTATCTAGAAAAGATCTAGAAAAGAAAGGTTGAAAGAGACTAATAAGCTATGGTAAAGAATAGAGACTTTTTCTCTCTGCATGGTACCTGCTGACCCCATCCCTCACTCTCATGGCAGGCTGCCTTGGGGTCCAGTCCCTGGCTAGCTTGCTAGGGAAATTCAGGGGCTTTAAATTCCTCTGTCCCAAGTACATTGGTGGGCACCACAGATCACTGATCATGGCTTTTGGTTAGTGAGTTCAGATTGCTGGGTCCTGCCTCTGAGCTGTTGTTTCAAGCCCTCTGTCACAAAGGTGTCTTCAGCCACGTTTCAACCCCACCTAATACAGTGTAGAAGATGGTGGAGATTTAAAGATGCAGTGCTTCTTCAGGGCTTCAAGGAATGGTTAGTTGAAGGGTCACATTTGCTGGGTAGGCTAGGACAGCCTAGAATGGGAGAACCATCAAATAGACTTTTATTGCTCTCCCTAATCCCTCCCCCTGGGCAGTTTGAAGCCAGTCTGCACTGACTTTGTGGGTCCATTACCCTGTTTTGGCTGTGAAATACTGACTGGCTGACCCTCCTTCCAAAATTTTCACTGTAGGCAAAAGGAGCTAGAATTAAGTAATGGAGTGTAAAACTATAGAGGCTAGCAACAACAAACAGAACAGAGCAAGATTCCCAGAGAAGGAGCAGAAGAGAGGAACCTATCTCCTCAAGGTGAAACAATTGCACAAAAAGTACAGTGTTACAAATGGTTCTGTATATTCAGGGCAAGAATCAGATGGAGAAGAGCTAGGGGAATCTGATCAGGGAAACATGGACTATTCTAAGTTATAGGATAACACAGACTAAGTGTCAAAGAAGAGCCTTAATACAAAGCAATAAAAAATAAAACCCTAGAAAAGAGAGAGAAGCTGATCTTCAGAGTAGACTCATCAAGGTAACTAGATGCCTAAACATCAGCAAAAAATTCCAAGCCATAGTGAGAAATGGGAAGATATGACCCAGTCAAGGGAAAAACCTAAATTTCAGAGGAAACACAGAATTTATGATAACTAATCAGAGGTGATCATACAAATCAATTCAAGGAAATGAAGAAAAATAAGGCTAAAGAGATAAAGGATATTAAGAAGACAATGTATGCACATAAAGAAGATTTTGAAAGTATTAAAAAAACCCAGAAATTTTGGAAATGAAAATGATAATAGAAGAGATTAAAAATACTCTAGAGGCATATGACTATATATAAACAGTTGGAAGAAAGAATCAGCAAACTAGAAGACAGGGCAATATAAATCTTACAGACAGAAGAACAGATAGAGGAAAGATGGGAGAGAATGAGCAGTGTCTTAGGAATATGAATGACAGCATGAAGACCACAAACAGATATGTTGTGGGTGTCCTAGAAGGAGAGGAATAGGGAAAAGGATCAGAAAGAATATTTGAGGAAGTAATGGCCACAAATTTCCCAACTCTTGTGAAAGATATAAGCCCAATGTACTCCAGACAGGATAAATCCTAACAGAATTACTCTGAGACATATATTAATCAGAATGTCAAAAGCCAAAGATAAAGACAGAATTCTGAAAGCAACAAGAGCAAAGTGATTGGTCATGTATAAGGGATCCAGGAAAAGCTAAGTCTCCATTTTTCATCAGAATTCGTAGAATTGAGAAGGCAGTGTTTTGCTGTATTTATGTCAGTTAAGAAGAAAAACTGTTACCCAACAATTTTTATCTGGAAAAACTCTCATTCAAGAGTGAGGGAAGGCTTAAAGTTTTCAGAGATAAACAGAAACTGAGAGAGTTCATCAGCAAGAGACCTACTGTACGAGATATACTAAAGGGAGTACTGCTGGCTGAAAGGAAAACCAAGAGAGAGTTGCTTGGAACAGTGTGAAGAAATGAAGATTATTAGTAAGGGCAACTAAATGGGTTAAAAAGATTAGATAAAAAGAAGGTATGACATATAAAAACCAAAGAATAAAATGACTGAATTACCTATGCCTTTACAATAACATTCACTTTTAATGGATTAAACTTCCCAAACAATAGACACATAGTACGTAAGAGTGCATGATCCAACTATATGCTGTTTGCAAGTGATTCACCTTAAACTAAAAGACCTACATAGGTTGAATGTGAAAGGTTTGAAACAGATATTCCATGTAAATAGCAACCAAAAAACGAGCTGGGATATCTATATTAATTTTGGACAAAATACACTTCAAATGCAAAATTGTTATAAGAGATAAAGAAGGACACTGTATATTAATGAATGGGGCAATCCACCAAGAAATAAGAATAATCATAAATATTTATATAGCTAAATGTGGTGCCCCCAAATATGAGTGAAACACTGGTAAAACTGACAGAAAAAATAGATGTCACTACAGTAATACTTGGAGATTTCAATACAGCACTCTCATCAAAAGTTAGTACATTTCCATGGAGGCTAGATAAGAAAACAGAGATTATGAATAATATGATAAATAAACTAGACCTAACAGACTTATACAGATTGTTATAGCCCCAAATAGCAGGCTGTACATTCTTTTCAAGTGTGGATGGATCATTCTCTGGGATAAACCACATTTTGGGTCACAGTGCAAGTCTCAGTAAATTTAAAAAGTTTGAAATCATACTGAGCACTTTATTTGACCATAAGATTGAAGCTAGATATGAACAACAGTCAGAGAACTGAAAAATTCACAAATATATGGAAGTTAAACAACACATACTTAATCAGTGGGTCAAAAAAGAAATTTCAAGGGAAATCAGTATATATCTAGAGATGAATGAGTTTGAGTACACAGTGTATCAAAACTTATGGGATGCAGTGAGCAGTGCTTAGAAGGAAATTTTTAGTCCCAAATGCTTGCATTTAAAAAGAAAAAAAAGTGCTAAAATGAAAGCCCTAACCACACATCTGGACGCACTAGAAAACAAAAACAAAAACAAAAACAGTCAACTAATCCCATATCAGGCAGAAGGAAAGAAATGACAAGAACTAGAGTATAAATAAATGAAATTGATAATAAAAAAGCAGTAGAGAGATTAACAAAACCAAAGTTGGTTCTTTGGGAACATGAATAAAATTGCCAAACCTTAGCTATACTGACAAATAAAAAAAGAGAAGACGCAAATAAATAAAATCAGAAATGTGAGGGGGGACATTTGACTCCCTCAGATATAAAAAGGGTTATAAGAGGATACTGTGGACAATTATCTGTGTACAAAGTAGACAACCTAGATGAAATGGACAAATTCCTAGAAATATACAAATAGCTTTCACTCACTCTAAAATAAATTAAAAAAATAAAAAGACCTCAACAAACCAATTACAAGGAAAGATAGTGAATCAGTTTTCAAAAGCCTCCCAGCAAAGCAAAGCCCAGTACCAGATGGCTTCACAGATGAATTCTACCAATCATTCCAAGAAGTAATACCAATCTTACTCCAGTTCTTCCAAAAAATTGAACAGGAGGAATGCTACCTAACTCATTCTTTGAAGGCTTCATCACCCTAGTATGAAAGAAAGATAAAGATATAAGAAAAGAAAATTAGAGACCAATTCCTCTAATGAATGTAGATGCAAAAATCCTCAACAAAATAATTGCAAATTGAATCCAATGTCACATTAAAAGAATTAAACATGATCAAGTGGTTTTTATCCCGGTATGCAAGGGTGATTTGACATAACACCAATTAATGTAAAACACTGATTGACCAAAAAGAAGGAGAAAAAGTGCATGATCATCTTGACTGATGCAGAGAAGCCATTTAACAAAATCCAGCATCCTTTGTGGATAAAAACACTTAAAAATAGAAATAAAAGGAAAGTTCCTTAACATGATAATGAGCGTATTTGAAAAACCCATATCTAACAACATACTCAATGGTGAAAGAATGAAAGTTTTCCTTTAAGATCTGGGACAAGATAAAGATGTCCACGGTCACCCATTGTTGTTAAATATTGTGCTCTAATTTCTGGCCAGAGCAGTTAGGCAAAAAAAAAAAAAAGAAAAAAGAAAAAGGTTATCAATATTGGATAGGAAAAAGTAAAACTTTCACTACTTGCAAATGACAATATCCTATATTTAGAAAGTCCCCAAAAGTCCACAACAAGGGTCCTAGAGCTAATAAACAATTTTAATGAAATGACAGAATTCAAGAGCAATAAGCTAAAATTGTAATGTTTCTATGTTCTAGTATTGAGCAATCTGAGGAAGAAATTGGGAAAAAAAATCCATTTATAATAGCAACTAAAAGAATCAAATACCTAGGAATAAATTTAATTAGGAATCTAAAAGTCTTTTATACAGAGAACAACAAAACATTGCTAAAATAATTCAAAGAAGACATGAATAAATAGAAGGACTTTGTGTTTTCATGGTTTGGAAGACAAAATATTGTTAAAATATCAGTTTTACCCAAAGTGATTTACAGATTCATTGCAATCACAATGAAAATTCCAGGAGTCTACTTTGCAGAAATAGAAAAGCCAATGATCAAATTTATTTAGAAGTGTAAGGGACACTGAAGAACCAAAACATGTTGAAAGTGAAGAACAAAGATGGAAGACTCATATTTCCTGACTTTAAGGCATATCACAAAGCTACAGTGGTCAAAACATTGTGAAACTGGCATAAGGATTGATATACTGACCAAGATTCTGGAAACCTGCAGGCCAAGCTCCATCATATTTCAGCATCTGAGAGGCATTTATCATTGCATAATCCCATCCTCTTTAAGGGTTTATGCAGTGGCCCTGTTCTTGTCAAACACTGGGATAAGGGTTACAAACATCAGGGGACCTACTTTTTCTCAGTTCCACCTTTCCAAGCATCAGGCAGCAACTGGACTCTAACATCTCCAGGACATACACTCCCTCCCCTCAGAACAATGGGGCAATTGCCAGATGTTCCCCAATCCCCAGGTTATGTACTCCACCCTCTCCAAGACCTGAAAGGGCCTGAGAGGACAAAACTCTTCCTGAGCAATGATGTAGAAAGCCCTTCCTGTCTTCAGAGTAAATGCCCGCTCTGCACATGCGTGGGTGGGTCTGCTCTCTTGGCGCACGATTCCCTGGCTCTGCCTCTGAATTCATCTTTCCATGGTTCTGCCTCTGAATTCATCTTTCCTTCAATTTGTCCCTTTTTTGTTCCTTTTAGTCCAGACTGACAGTGGTTCCGTTTATGCAGATCACACCTATCAAATAATAGGACCATCCATAAATCCTTTCTGGATAACTGCATTTCCAATTCAGGCCTTCTCTGAAATAGCTGACTGGTTCCTTGTTTGGTTAAATACTGTTTTTTGGGGTGTCCTTTTCTGGAAGTCCAGAATTTTCCAGACTATCAATTTCTGGTTCCTTTTCCCCAAGAGTTCAGGTCTCAGCTTATCCCTTTCCTGCTGCATTTCACTGTAAACTTCAAGGAGGAACCAGGCCATACTTTTCACATTTAGTTTGGAAATCTCTTCAGCTAAGTATTCCAGTCTGTGACTTTTAAATTCTGCCTTCCATTCAATACCAGTAGTCAATTTTGCCAAATTTTCTGCCACTTTAAAATAAGGATCACTTTCCTTCCAGTTTGCAATAATACATGCATCATTTCTGTCTAAGGCCTTATCAGAAGTACCTTTCTGTACAACATCTCTACCGACAGTCTGTTCAAAATAATCCATGCCTTTCCTATTCACCTTCTCATAATTTTTCAGAATCTTCCTCTTATCCATTTCAAAAGCTGTTCCAACATGTTTGATATTTGCAAACCATAGCATCCCACTTCTCTGGCACCAAAATCTGTTTTAGTTTGATAATGCTGCCGAAATGCAATATACCAGAAATGGCTTGGCTTTTATAAAGGGGATTTATTAAGTTACAAGTTTATAGTCCTAAGGCCTTAAAAATGTCCAGACTAAAGCATCTTGAGAGATATACCTTAATTCCAAAGGAAGAGCCAGATGGCATCTTTGTTTCCTCTGTCACATGGGAAGGCACATGGCTGGTGTCTGCTGGTCCTTGTTCCCGGTTCCTTTGCTTCTAGCATCTGATTCCAGTCATTTCCTCTCTAGTCATCTGTGGGCCTTCACTAAGCTTCTCTAGGTCAAGACTCTGGGTTTCATCTCTTAGCTTAGTATCTCATGGAAAGGTACACAAAGACATGTGCTGGGCTCTGATTCCTGTTTCTCTTCTGTTGGTTCTCTCAGCTCCTGGTGTCTCCTGGGGCTTCTGCATTTCTAATCATCTATGTCAAAGCTTTTCTCTAAAACGTTTCCCCATGTCAACTCTTTTAAGGACTCCAGTAAACTAAACAAGACTCACCTTGAATGTACTGAGTCACAGCTCCATCTAATCAAAAGATCATATGCACAGTTGGGTGTATCACATCTACATGGAAGTAACCTAATCAAGAGGTCATGCCCGCAATTGAGTGAGTCAGTCTCTGTGCTAGCAATCTAATGAAAGGTTCCACCCTAAGCAATATGTTAGCCCCACAAGATTGGATCAGATCGAGAGAACATGGCTTTTCTGGAGTACGTAACAGTTTCAAACTAGCACAGCCCCCCACCAACAGCACTAGCATTGGTGAGGAAAATTTGTTGACACTGATGATAGCACTTTTTGTATAATTCTGTTTTTTAACAGTGGTTGCATTTGTTATAATTAATGAGAGAAATAATATAGTACTATTAATTATAGCCTGTAGTTTATGTTGGGGTAATTTTTTCCCATATTCCCAACCTATTATTTATTTTTTTTTTCATTTATGTTTTTGTCTTATTATTCATCTACCCAATAATGGGGATTTGATGCTTTACTTGTACAGAATTTCTCTTTAGGCTGCTGATAAAGTTGTGGAAATGGATGGTAGTGCATCATTCTGAGTGTAATCAACAACCCTTAACTATAGAAGTTAATGAGGTAAAGGAGAAACTTTAGGATGTATATTTTACCAGCATACAACTTAAAAGATAAACTATAGGACTGTATCACACAGTGAACCCTGTTATAGACAATGGACCATAGTTAATAAACATGTAAGAATGTTTTTTCATGAGTTATAACAAATGTATGATACTAATACACAGTGTTAATAATAGGGTAGTATATGGGAAAATACACCTAATGTAAATAATGGATGATAGATACTAGTATGATTTTAATAAGCTTTCATCAATTGTAACACAAGTAAGTACTATTATTTAGTACCATTAAAAAAAAGCCATCATCGATTGTAACAAATGTTCCACACCAATGCAAAGTGTTGGTGGGGGAGTGGTATATGGGAATCCCATATTTTATGCATGATTATTTTGTATACCTGAAGCTTCTCCAATTAAAAAAAAAAGAAATAAAAAATTGCCATGAATTGGGAAGTGTTTCAGTTTACGAAAGCTGCTGGAATGCAGTAGGCCAGACATGAGTTGACTTTTAGCAATGGAGAGAATTAACTGACAATTTACAGTTCTTAGGCTGTGAAAATGTCCAACTCAAGGCATCAACATGATGATATCTGGACTCTGAAGACAGGCTGCTAGCATCTGGGATATCTCTGTCCATGGGAAGGCACATGATCAGTGTCTGTTGGTCCTTTGCTCCTGGTTTTGTTGCTTTCAACTTCTGGCTTCAGTGGCTTCCTCTGTGAGTTCTCTTCTCTCAGCTTCTTTGGGGCTTTTCTGAGCTCTCTTGACTTCATTTCTTGGAGTTTTCTTTGTGTCCTTTATCCTCTTATAAAGGATTAAGATCCATCTTGAATAGGATGGGTCTTATCTCAGTTGAAATAACCTAATCAAAAGGACCTATCCACAATAAGTCTGCACCTACAGGAATGGATTAAAAGAATATGGCCTTTTCTGGGGTACATAACAGCTTCAGACTAACACAGGATGTGAAATAAAAAGGTTGAAACTTTGCATTCTAAACTGTGGTTGAGCTGTCTAACCATGGCTCTTCATCTGGTTCAGTGGGAATAAAGGTTATGGTAGTTGTCTTACCTGCCTAACGAAGTGTAGGTTGTGAATGTGAAAACATATACATTTTTCAATGCTATAGGGATCTTAACTGGTAAGATTAACAAAAATCCTCTTTACTGCAAAGGTCTAGTTTTTCTCATAAAAACTTACTACTAGATTCAAAAGGTAGTTAAGTCTTGCAAAAGTATAATAATGTAGTCTCTGTTTTGCCGTAACCAAGGTGGGTATATCTTTTGCCATCCATATTTTAAAACCTACTTGGAAAGCAACTTCACTATAAACATAGCTCATATATTTTTCTTCATTTAAGAAATGAAGAAAATCATTTTTTCCTTTTAGTCATCTTTTTTAAAACTAGTTTTTCAAGCAGCCAGAAGCTGTTACAGTAACCCAAAAGGGCAGTGGATTTACAATGCATTTGTCAGGATTGGAATGTTACCACCCAAAACAATATTTCTGTGCAAGCTAGAAACTACTTTAAAGATTTGAAATGAATTTCTAAAACTTTGCATCATCTTCACTGTGGCAAAGACTCATTCTTTAGAAAATTAAATACACTTGGAGTTTAGAAACTAAATCATGTTTATTGCAGGTTGCTAAATAATTGAAGAGAACTGTCTGCTTTCCAGTATCTGGATGATAATAACTAGCAAGAAAGGCAGTAAACTACATATGTCAATATAAAATAATTGGTTTCCTATTTGCTGTAACTGAAAACATTTCATTTAAAATGACTAAGTCTGGGAGCTAGGCACTTTTCAAATAACCTAAATGTCTATCATTGATAGACTAAAATAAAAGGAAGAAAAATCTGATTTTTATGCTCATAGAAAAAAGGAACCACAGATATTTTTACAGAGTGGTAAAGATATTAAGACAATTTTTACCTGCTTCCTGGCCTAAATTTGCCTATAATTTTTTTTTTTTCAGTTAAACAGTTGCTGAGAAGTCTTCACCATCACAATAGACTTTATATTTCGTAATTCCACATGCTCTGAAACGGTTCTTCTCAAGTTACATTCTGTAGACCAGTGTGGGTCTGTGAATGCTAGCTGGTCACAGTGATAGAGTGTCAAAAATTGGGAATAATATTTAGAAATTTTGATAATTTGACAAAGTAATTTTATTTCTGTTGAAACTAGTAGTGATAATATAAACATTGAGGCTTAAATTTTGTAAGTCTTTTTCTTTCAGTTTTCTACTAATTCATTTTTAGTATAATTTACATAAATATTCTTCTGTAATAAATTGAGACTTGAACAGAAAGTTAACTGGTCCATCACCATAGATGGTTTGAGAAGCACTGATCTGAAAATAAGTGATCATTACTGTTTCGTTTAGAAGCCCTGTGTGGCTAGAAGGTGTAGTTCTGGTGTAAGCCCCTTTCTGCTCTCTTTCTTCAGCTAATCTCTGGTGGCTCTTTTAGTCAGCTTTCATGTAGAGTGGTGTTTTACAGTCTCAGCATCTTAGTAGCTTACAGCAAAGGTTTATTTCTTGCTCATTGTGACTCCAATTGTCAGCTGTAGTTCTCTCCCAAGTAGTGAATGTTTTCTGGATTCTGGGGTGATGGAGCAACCCCTATGTGGGATATGGTAATCTTATGAAAGAGAGAAAGCAGTAGAGGAAACCAGTGATGGCTTTAAATGCTTCAGTTTAGAAATAACAGATGTGATTTGTGCTTACATTTCATTAGTTAAGTAATATGGACAAGCCTTATGTCAAGCATGGATGCAGAATACTCTTATATTGAGGATAGTGACCCATTGGAAACAATAATACAAGCTACTCTAGTAGCAAATACACAGCTTTATATTATAAAGAATAAACTATCCACAATTTTAACTATCTTAGTTATTTTGTAGTCTTTTTTTTTTTTTGTCAGGGAGAAGGGAGTTTGGTTAGGTAGGGTAGGGTAGCGTTCTAGACTTAGAATGTTGAGGTTTCTTTGGAATAGCTATTATTCTCTGGACTAGAAAGGAACTTCAAGAGGTCTTTTTTGGGTAAGCTTCAAGGTATAAGTAATTTTCAACTCCCTGTAGGTCTTGTTATGCATAATAATATGCATAATAAAAATGCATTTTTATTATGTGGTTTCCTTCCATTTGGTTTATTGAATGTTGTGATATTTCCAAAAAACAAGTTTGTAGAGTGGGCTGGGACTCTTTGATATTGTTTATACTTGCAGATATACAGCAAACTACAAGACAGATTTTAGAACTGTTACCAAACCAGTACTGGTGATGATAAATTGCCTCTTTTATGTATGTGAACCTAAAAGAAACAGTCAGTAGATATGTGTTTTGTAAGATGGTGTTAGTTCTTACTCTGGCTTTCCAATCTGATGTTGATGATTTCAGCCACTTTATCTATTTTACCCGACAGATTGTTCATTTTCAATGGAGTAGACGTACAGTGGAGGTATACTTAACTAACCTCTACTTAATGGAGTTACTAGATTTACTTCTACTTGACAGTCTCACTGTAAATAATACCGATTGATTCCCACAGGATACTGAGTATTGGTAGTAAACTACTCTCTACCTATGCAATTTTGCTTCTCCAGTTACATTATGTGCTTATAGTGATCCAGTTTTTCCACCCCCCCGGCCCTGTTAGTACCAATTCTTATCATTACAATAAGAGCAAGTTGGAAAAATTATTTTGAGTCAAGTATGCTTGAGAGAATTGCAAAAGAAAAATGGTATAAATATAGCATTATTTTGCATGCTCCTTTAAGCTTTCATTCCATTTTAATTCAAAGGGAATTAGAAATTATAAATGTTTCATTATGGACGTGGTTTATATAAGACGTAGAATTCTAATCAAAGGACTCAAACTCAAAGAAATGGGTTTAATCTTACATCAGAAGATAAATAAGTATATATTTATGTGTTTATATTTGTGTTTTAAATGTTTACTGTTAATATGCATATATTTATCATTCCTGGCTTCATCCAGTGTTTTCGATTCATGTACTAACTTCTGGCCCCACTTGTGCTGGATCAGAGAATTTTGTTATAATGCCTAATGGGATTATGGTTATTGGTAAGCACCCTTACCTCCTGTAAATGTAGGAGATTGCTGCTGGAGACTTTAATACTAGAAAGTAGATTTGAACTGTGTGACATAAATAATAATTTTCTAGTGATATATTTTCTTTTTTATAAACATCCTGTTAAAAATGTATGCTGTTTGGAAAATACATTACTTTTTGTTAGATTTCGATTTTGCAATTTCACTGGTAGTTAATGTGTGCAAAATTTTTTCATGGCTGCTTTTCAGCAGTTGTCTCTTGAAATTTTGATAACTTTATTCATTAAAGACATTTTAGAAAGTTCACTATTTACTTACTCAAAAAGTTAAATTATTTACGTTATTATCATCGAATTACATA
Organism: Myrmecophaga tridactyla; assembly: GCA_004026745.1. NCBI lineage: Eukaryota > Metazoa > Chordata > Mammalia > Pilosa > Myrmecophagidae > Myrmecophaga > Myrmecophaga tridactyla. The sequence continues at coordinate 74,112 of PVIY010001410.1, read as the reverse complement.
TTCTCTTAGAGAAGTGCTCTTCTCTTTTTTAACAGTCATGTGTAGCTCCAATTGTGACTGATTATCACATATATCAACAATCTCTGTATCTTGATCACTGATATTCATTTTAAGTTCAAATTACATTATGCTAAGAAGCTGTCACTTAGGATCAACTTTTAAGGCAACTGCAATTTTAATTATTTATCTTTTTTTTTGCCACAGATAACATATCTGAATATCATTTTGAATTATAGTAATGTGGTAAATCTGTCAAGGCTGTACAACATTGCTTGTTTCACCTATTTGGACAGTTGTCCAAAGCAGGTCAATTTTGGAATCCACTGATTAGTCTTGAGGCTTTGTCTGGATTGTTTTCAGGCTTTGAATCTGTAACTCCTCATCTCCAATCCTTTCTCTCTTCTATTTTTACTGACTTGTATTCTTTACATTTCAATCTCTGCCCAGCTGTTTTTTATTAGGAAAATTTGAAGGTCCTTTTAAGCTAGAATGAATCTTGGAAAAAAGAAAAATTTAGGTTCTTTGTAGCTTGTGAGTTTCTCATGTGAAACTATGATGGTATTAATTTTAACTTTGACTTCCAGGGACTCATCTTGTATGATGGAGTCCTGAAAGAAATGACTTAACCATCTTAAATAAATCAGTGGAAGAAATGCATGAAATGTGTTGTTTAAAGATTAGGAACCTAAAAATAATACCATGTTTTCTCAGGAAAAATGAACAACCTTCTAATGTTGTACAGAAAGTCAACCAATAACCATAGAGACATAAATGATTTTTGACACAAACCTTGAAGGTTTTTTTTTACTTTTTAATTTCAACATTTTAAAAATTTGAATATAATTCACATAACATAAAGTTCACCAATTTATTTTAGTTTATTCAGTGAATTTTGCAACCATTATCACTAATTCCGGAACATTTCTATCATCCCAAAAAGGAAACTATACCTATTAGCAGTTAGTCCTAATAACTGCCCCTCGCCCACCCTTACCGCCTGGAAACCATGAATCTAATGTCTGTCTGTATGTATTTGCCTATTCTGGACATTTCCTATAAATGGAGTAATACATTTTTTTGTGTGTATATCTGGCTTCTTTCATTTAACATTATGTTTTCCAGGTTTATCCATGTTGTAGCATATAACAGTTCACCTCTTTTTATGGCTGAATAATTATGGATATGCCACATTTTGTTCACCCATTCTTTGTTTGGTAGACATTTGGGTTGTTTTCATTTTTTAGCTATTGTAAATAGTGCTGCTATGAGCACCTGTGTACAAGTTTTTACATGGATATTTTCCTTCTGGGTTACATTCTTGGCTATTGTTTGCACCAGTTTTACCTATTTGCTTTGCTGGTTATTTGCTTATTTTCTCTATGATCCTGCACCCCACCATCCCTGTTGTGTTCTTCATCACCTTTTCCAAGCCCGCTTGGCCTCTGTTGTTGTTGATTAGGTTTAGCAGACTTGTGAAGCACTTGTGAAGATAGGAGAATAGGGAGAGGGGAGAAGCCAGGGAATTCTGCATTCTCCCGCTATCTACAGTGAGGCAGTGTCTCCTCACAGCAGCTGTGTGTCTCTGTCTCTCTGTTTTGTTTTGTTTTTTCTCTCGGTGAACTTTGTTCCTGCCAGAAAGGCCTGCCTTTGTTCTAACTCGTTGTCCTAACTGCTAACTTCTGCTGGATGACCTGGCTCTCCCTTAGTGGTGTTATCAGATTCCTATTTTTGTTAATCCCTGGGCTACTTCACTGCCATCTATTTGACTTTTCAAACTTCCATTATCTGTGTAACCAATTCCCTGTATTAAAGTCTCTCTATCTGAAATTGGTAGAGAGGTTTCCATTCTGGCCTTTTGTCATGGTTAGGGACACGTGTCAACTTGGCCAAGTTGTGGTACCTGTTTATCTGATTGGGCAAGCGCTGGTCTGTCTGTTGCAATGAGGACATTTCATAGGATTAGGTCATGATCACGTCAGCTGCATCCACAGCTGATTCCATTTGTAATCAGCCAAAGGGGAGTGTCTTCTGCAATTAGTGATGCTAAATCTAA